>JBCEWE010000461.1:2020000-2280000 GCA_039877035.1 Silurus lanzhouensis | reverse complement strand
GTACCCTGGCAATGGTCAATCACTACTACAATGATGTTACTGCTGTATCAGAAATTGATACAATGGAGAATTCTAACAGATTTCATAATTTTTCCCACAATTTATCTTCTATTCTCACACTTTACTCTTTCAGGATCATCGAGCTTAATGGTGGCCAGTCTCCACTCACCTACAAGCGCTTCCAGACCCTCATCAGCAGGATGGAGGCGGTGGAGACTCCCGCCGAGGCCATCACAGCAGAAGTCATGGGCTCTCGCACCACTCCTCTTTCTGATGATCATGACGAGAAGTTTGGTGTTCCTTCCCTGGAAGAGCTCGGTGAGTTTCTTCATATTCTAATTCGTTCACCATTTTTGTTCGAGTTGCTTACTTCAGGAATTGATTCCCAATCGGTTTCCTGGTTGTGTCAAATCTTTCATGCAAGAGCTTACAGAAGATCTTGATTCACTGCCTCACATGCAGCACGTAATTCACACAGTTAACATCAGATATTTTGTTTTCCAACAATCCATCTTACCAAATTGTTTATACACGTGTAAAGATATTTTAAAATGCTGTGTTGTGACAAATAATTGTAAATGCTCAGTAGCTTGTTTTTGATTGTTGTGTCCAGGTTTTGACACAGAAGGTCTGTCCTCAGCTGTGTGGCCTGGGGGAGAGACTGAGGCCCTTACACGACTCGAGAGGCATCTGGAGAGAAAGGTCAGAAATGAATGTTTGTTTTTTTTTTTTTTTTTTTTTTAACAGTCAGACACAATCTTTTCCATATAAATTGTACCATTCAAATAAAGATCAAAATTTATATAAATTATGCAGTTTGGCACAGTTTTACAAATAGTCACTAATCCATAACAACGCTTCCAGGCATGGGTGGCCAACTTTGAGCGTCCCCGAATGAACGCCAACTCGCTGCTGGCTAGTCCTACTGGCCTCAGTCCTTACTTGAGGTTTGGCTGCCTCTCGTGTCGACTCTTCTACTTCAAACTCACAGACCTTTACAAAAAGGTAAAAGAACCTGTCTCTTTATTGTAGATCAGTAGAACTTACAATAATCAAAATACCACTCTGAAGCTATTTCTGGGGTCACACTAATCCAGGCAGATACCTCTCCCGTGTGCATCCCTCAGGTAAAGAAGAACAGCTCGCCACCTCTCTCGCTCTACGGCCAGCTGTTGTGGCGCGAGTTCTTCTACACAGCTGCAACCAACAATCCACGCTTTGACAAAATGGAGGGAAACCCCATATGCGTGCAGATCCCATGGGACCGCAACCCAGAGGCACTTGCCAAGTGGGCCGAGGGCAGGACAGGCTTCCCCTGGATCGACGCCATCATGACGCAGCTGAGGCAGGAGGGGTGGATTCACCACCTGGCGCGGCACGCCGTGGCCTGCTTCCTCACACGTGGAGACTTGTGGGTCAGCTGGGAAGAGGGCATGAAGGTACTGTGTCTTAAGTACTGATCTTTTGTTTACTGTTAGTCATCCACTAATTCAATAAAAGTTATCTATTTTAAAGTAAAACATTATACCCAGGCTACAATTTATATTTCCAGCTTCCAGCTACAAACCAGTATATGTGCACTTTGGTTTTGACACACATACGGTATCAGCTGAACTCTGCCTGAATCTGAGCAATCGCTGCAACAGAGTGCTATGCAATTACTGGTCATCTATTATCACCATTAATCATAATGATCCGTATTATTCCAGTCAGAACAGATGCGCCTTTGATTAAACTCGGCAGAATCTGAATGTGCAGGTGCGCACGGTTTGAAGCTGGTGGTGCGTTGCTGAGCACCAGTGGCACCTCCTAAATCACTGGCAAGCTCATTTCCTCCTCCAGAAGGCTCTAGATAGCAGATATCCTTACGAAGTACCACCCAAATAAAATTTAAGTAGTTTTAAATTAGCGTTATGTTCAAAACAAGCCTTCTACTTCCCTCGACGTTTTTTTTTTTTTCCTTCCCTAAATTCAAGAGCTAGTCTGCTGAAATAGTTTTCAATTAGATTAATAATAATCATTAGATTTGTGTCTGTAATTGTAATAATTACTTTAAACTAGTCAACATAATCTGTATATTGTATATTCTACAATGTGTACAATTTCAAACCCATCAAAAAATAAAGTTTCACAATCATATATAAGTTTCCTTATTTATATAATTTAGTTTTAGTTTGTTTTTTGTCTGCAGAACTGGTTGTACCGCATGATAAATGAGGCCCATTGTTTACCAAATCCCTTTTCAAATCTTAATGTCCATTAGCCTGTATAACAGGGTTTTTTTTACCTTTCCTTTCTCTTTTTGTAAGTCTTTAAGCAACATGTTCGAACAGCGAATGAGAACTGGTATCTTGTGTAGCTTTATTTTATTTTAGTTACACCCGATACCTTTAAGCCGTAAAGAGCCAAGCAAACATGAGCTGAAAAAAATTCAAAGCCAAGCAAACATATAATTACAGTGCATTTTAAGAATAACTGTATGACGTTAGTATTTAATCTGTCTTTTTTAACGTCTTTAACTGGAGAGAAACTGCATACAAAATGACGACCCTATAAGGTGTAGTGACATGCTTTACACAGTAGGTGTCACTGCAAGCTTATGTCATTGCTGCAATACAACGTTCACTGTTATGGTACCAGGTGTTTGAGGAGCTGTTGCTGGACGCAGACTGGAGTGTGAATGCAGGCAGCTGGATGTGGCTCTCCTGCAGCTCCTTCTTCCAGCAGTTCTTCCACTGCTACTGCCCAGTGGGTTTCGGCCGCCGCACCGACCCCAACGGGGACTACATACGGTGGGTTGGATCAAAAGATTTGCTTGTTTAAGATATTATTGTCTCTGTAAATAAATATTTCGAATAAATAGTTTTCTAAAAGGCACATGTAACTAATTTGCTTCGCTTTCTCATGTAGACGGTATTTACCAGTGCTCAGAGGATTTCCGGCAAAGTACATTTATGATCCATGGAACGCCCCTGAAAGTGTGCAGAAGTCAGCCAAGTGTGTGATTGGTGTGCACTACCCAAAGCCTATGGTGCACCATGCAGAAGCTAGCCGTCTCAACATCGAGCGCATGAAGCAGATTTACCAGCAGCTGTCATGTTACCGTGGCCTGGGTAAGTCTCATTAGTGTAGCTTGAGACATGAACAGCACTTATTAGCTTTCTTTTGGAGTTTTTACTCTAATCTTGATTGCTTTCATGATTAATTTACAGTGTCTGCTCTTAATGATGTAAACTAAAAGTAAGACATGCTTAAAATGTTTGAAGTTATTAGGATAACTTGGAGGTATTTCAAATAAAGTAACTACAGATCTTCATCAGAGATGAAAACGTCTGTGCTTACTAATGAAGCTGCTGGCATACTTTCAGTCTAACTACATATACATATACGCAGTATAACTACATTATATCTGATCTTAGGAGGAAAATAACTGGAAACTACATAGTGTCTGGTCTCATAATAAAAATAACTGTTAAACTACATAACTGTTAAACTATCAATCTCAGGATGAACACTACTATTAAACTTCCGATTTCATGACGAAAATACTGGTAAACTACATTGTGTCTGATCTCAGGAGGAAAATGACTAGTAAACTATATAGTGTCCGATCTCACAATGAAAATGACTGGTAAACTATATAGTGTCTGATCTCAGGGAGAGGATTAAAACATTTAACTGTATTAGGTCTCTTTGGTGTATACTTTTTAATTTGTGCTAAATTTATTTTACGAATATTACGTAAGAACATTCCAGACTGAAATAAAACAGATTTCCTATGGCATAATCAAGTCCTGATTCTTTTAGGTCTGCTGGCAATGGTGCCATCCAACCCTAACGGAAACGGGGAAAAGCATGATGGGACAAGCGTGATGGGAATCCCCAGTGCAGATGCCACTCAGGGCACTGCTGCATCCTCTGGTATATTTAAATGCCTGATGCCTTCCTGCACTTGTTTTGCATAACACATTATTTAGGACAACTGCATTGTATTGCCGTACAAGCATAAAGTACAACAGGCAATTTCTCTGTTTTAAATTGGGCGACCTCAGTTTTTGGTGCATTTTAGGTGTTACCATTACGAAACCATTGTTTATAATTGTTTTAACAATTGCAGAAAGCTGGAGTAACTTATTTGTGTAACTGTATAAACTGACATTCATATTAAAACACTTCCATCTATTAAAACATATTTTTGCACTGTATATTGCACTTAACATATACAACAACTCAGATGGTCTTTGCTTTACTTTACATTAGGGTTCCAGATGCATGCTAACTCTCAGGGGGAGTGGACCAGTGGAATGATGGTATATTCTCCTAGTTGCAATACACAACAAGGTATATAACGTTCACACACACATTTACCAACAAGCCTTTTTACGAGCACTTGTACACAAGTTCTAGATCATAGGGCAGTTAAGACATTTGATGTCTAATTAGAACAGAAAAATCATGTAGAATCATGTACAGGTCAAACATTTCTGGCTCTAATAACCTGGTAATGGTCAAGTCAGTGAAATCACATCCTGTTCTCACTGAAGAAAAATAAAAATGCAGAAATAATGTGTGAAATTAAAACTGGAGATTCGAAGAAAAGGCTGGAATAGTGGTTTTTTTTCCAGATTTAGTGAACCTGTCCCCATTCTAGCCTTAGATTCCTCTTCATATCTGATCCAATCGTGGTTTTTCTGCTGTTGTAGTTCATCCACCACAAGGTTCACCATGTCGAGCATTCTGAGAGGCATTCCTGTTCACCACACTTGTAATGAGCGATTATACATCCATTACCTCGATTTCACAGAATCCCCGACCATTAGCCATCTCTGATTTACTTAAGCCAGCTCGTGTGGCACCAACAAGAATGCTACAATCAAGGTCCCTGATGCCACATTCTGTTGCTCGATGTGAAGATGAACTGAAGCTCTTACACTGTCTGCATGTTTTTAAGCACTGTGCCATGAATGGCTGACTGTATTATTCAAAAATGTTCATTCAATCATTGAGAATATTCCCACTGCAAACATGACTAAGATGTTAATAAGTGATGAACAATATTGCTGTAATTTGTTAAGATGTTAAATGCATTGTAATACTGGGAGCCTCTGGAGGGCCATGGAGATTAAGAGGACTTTTGGGATTTTTTTTTACAGCTCTAACCCACTCAGCGTATGTGAGAATTGGAATCTCACCAAAGTGTGCAGCTTGCTTATAATGATGCTCATGATGCTTAATGTCTCTAGGTTATTCTGGCAGCAGTGGTGGAATGGTGTGTTACAGACAGGAAGCTCAGCAGATCCTTGGTCCTGTGTTACAACAAGGTAAAGACTTCAAGACCAAATTATAGTTTTCAATTGTCTTTGACTGTGTATTATATGTACTTTGAAGAAAGGAGTTAAATTTCTGTGTTTTGTACTGAGCCTTTTTAGACCTTATGTAGAAATGTCTGTGTCTTTTCCAGGGCGGGGACATCACTCCAGCACTGTACAGTCATCTGGGAAACGTCACAACGAGGATTCTGGTTGTAACACAAGCTCAAAAGTCCAGAGACAGAACAGTCCTTGAACAGGTTTGTTTTCTTCATTGAAACTTCTACTACTACTATTTACAGAACTGGGTGGATTTCACCATCAAGAATGAAAATAGGTTTAAGCTATTTATGGATCAGAAATCTGTTTTCATATGATTTGGATTTTAAATATGCCTGAACAAGTCAGTAATAAAATTCGTCCTCCTTAAGATCCTGATTCGTCTGCGAGTGTTAACACCCTGTTACGTTTAAGATCGTTTTCAGCGCCTTTCCCCTGCATTATAATAGTAAACAATTAATAAAGAAAACAGCATAAGACATTTCTTTCTATGAAATTTCTCTCTATTTTTTTTTTAAATCATCATGAATTAATTAATATTTTTATTATTATTATATAATATCACATTGCCTGCATCTAAAGAAAACGTACTGAAATGTTGTTTGTATCCACAGGTTCTCACATGTGACCATAGCATCCTGGAAATCACATACTGGTGCGTGTGTTAAAATGTGTGTGTGTGTGTGTGTGTGTGTGTGTGTGTGTGTGTGTGTGTGTGTGTGTGTGTATATATATATATATATATATATATATATATATATATATATATATATATATATATATATATATATATATATATATATATATATATATATACAATTTTTATTTAAAAAAAAAAAAAAAATTTTTTATTATTTTTTTTTTTTACACACACACCACACACACACTAATTAAGGGAAATGAGGGGTTTTTGTCAGGAGTGCATGATCCTTTTTGTAAGCACTCCTTCATATTATCACTTGGACTATACCCAAGCTTACTCTGGCACTCTAATTCTTGGAAAACCAATAAAAGAAAAAATAATAATATTCTCCTCGCCGATGTTCTAATCTCAGTGAGCGTCAGGACTTCTCTTGGCACAGAACCTTTGCTGTATATAAGAATTTGTTTAATACGTGAATACAAACTGTATATTTGTCATTGTATGTGCTTTTTCTTTCATTCAGTCTCAGACCCACTGATATATTTTTGATATAATTATATCATTGTGAAAGCATATATATTAAAGAACATTTGTAGATTGCATTTATTGTACACAGTGAGACTCCTCTCTCTCTGTCTGTCCCTCGATCTCCACCTTTCTCTCTGACCTGTTTCACTTTGCTGCTGTTCGCTCACGTTTCCTTTTCATATCCAACATTTTTTATGCTGCATTTTTTTCTCATGTAGTCATCTGTGTAATTGAAACAGGTTGTTGTTCATCACTTTGTGCTAACTGTGTACTCTCGTGCTTGTTTAATAAATACAGTGTAAATAACAATGGCCTTTGTCTTCAGAACACAAGACTGGGATTTGGGACTAAATTTAGTTCAGACATCTTTTCTTTGAAACTATCTAAAATGGGGTTCAGTTATAGTGTATAGTGTAGGAATAATGAGTGACAGGATCGGGTAGATTTTTTTCTTGTAAATGTAGGTTTTATTTTATTTATAATACAGAAATTTGCTAATACTAAAATTTTTGAATGAATAATGGACATTAAAGTTTAGTATTCTTAAACACCACAAAGCAGGACACAGCATGTCAGGTCTGCTCTTGTGATTGATCATTTATTGGTGTTTAAAAAAAAAACATTTTTTTTTATATGTAAATGGTGCCATTACATTATGTTCTATAGAAGTGCATTTCTTCAAGGTACAGGATTATTATGATGATGTGTGAAGTAGAAATTCTGGAACTGGGGACTGGTTAATTTTGGCTCTTATCTGTTATCACAAGTGCTTCTATTGATAGCCACAGCTGTCCTTCACTACTTGTGTCCTAACAGAGGCTGGGTTTAAAAGCAACCACCACCTGCCACTTGCAAATGACGCACAGGCATGGCGTGAGTCTGATGGGATTTCTCATGATAACAGAAAGTTATTCGTGGCACGCAATAAAGCTATTGTATGTCCGTTTTTTTTTTATTGTCTGGTAGCAAAACTGCAGCTCCAGATACACATTCCTAAGCCAGCGCCATGCCAGTATTCTTGCTGCACTCAATACAAGAGTAATATCAGATTCTTTGGTGGTCGCTTTCCATTGACTGACATGACAAAGTTGGGGTCTGAGAAACTGAATAACAACAGGTGGTCTTCAGTCAGCAACTGCACTCCTACAAAGTGCATCTATTAATGGCCGCTAAGTAAATTATAATGCTGCAAATAGAAATGTTTCAGGTAGATCAAGGAAACTTCAGGATGTACCCAACGTGATGTCAAAGAAGTACTAATAAAAACGCATTCCTACCGCAGCTCTCGGGGACCACCGGACTGTCTGCAGAAAGAATTTTCATTAAATGTAATCATTTAAACATTTAGGAACAAGTCAACTTTTCCATGATCAATAGTAAGAGCTTTTTGTGTGGCACTGTTTCCACAGGTCCATGGCAACTTTGAGTATATTTAAGACCTATTTATTGCTCTCTTTTCCATGCTAAATGACTTTGGAGAGTAGAACAAAACCAGCTAAGAACATTTCCACATTGGTGGTACCGTACAAATCTTTTGGTAGCCTTCTCCTAACCTGTGCCTTTTGAAAGCACTTTCCCCAACCATGGTGAATTCATTGTAGTATCATGCAATGATCTGAAGTAATCAAAACCACTACAACTGATGTCACGTGGGGCAAATAGCCTGGTGTTCGATCTGGAAGTTGACTGGTTGCATCTAAAAGAGTTTTTAATGGTATTCTCTAAGTGGCTGATCACCAAAACAGATTTTTCACAAATGTTTTAATGTTATTTTCACTTTGATGGTTACGTGTACATACGGCTCTAAAATTTTTTGCCAGAGTGTAACGTGACAAAAGGTAAAGATGTGAGGGCATGAGTTTCTATAGGCACTGTCTGTGTTCCTTATGATATTGCCTGAAGTTCAATCATAAAGGTTATGCAATTTTACTTTCAGTCTGCCCTCTTTTAGACTGGTGTCTCTGTTGGCTGGAATGTTGAATACCCCATGTTATGAAAGGCACAGTAAATTTGCAAATGCTATTAAAAATGAAAGGAAATGGATTATGAGAAACATTTATTCCTGGAGGAAAATCTACATTTACATTGAAGAACTACTATGATTAAAAGAACTAATTATGAGCACAGATAAGCTCCATGACTTGCCTGATTTAAACAACTTGCAAAAGAACCTATTATGAGGTACAAATGGGTACATCTGTTATGTGACTCAAAAAAGAACTTGGTTGACATAGCAGGAAGCACATGCCACAGGTCAGAGTGTGTGTATGGGTCCTAGAGAAACTGAAAAAGTCTAAAGAAGAAAATAGCTCTGGGTGCATCTGTCCAAAAACCTCCCTTCACAGTCTAAGGCGTGAGGGGTTTCACTCAAGAGGTGTCACATGGTCCAGGAGGACTATAAAAGCACACAGCGTTCATGTACGACAGCTCACTCCCTTCAGTCTTCTTATCTCCAGCTGGAGTAAGTGGTGTGCTGAGGCTGTTCCTCAACCTTCCATTCTCACAAGAACAGGGCACACCATAGCTACAATGTCTGACACTGAGGATATTGTGGAAGAGTATGAAGAGGAGGAGGTAGAGGAAGAATATGAAGAAGAGGAGAATGTAGAGGAGGCCCCTCAAATAGAATATGAAGAAAATGAGGCAGATGAAGACAATGAGGTACAGGAAGAAGAGGAAGAAGAAGAAGACTCCAAGCCGAAGCCAAAGTTGTTTGTCACTGCCATTGTCCCTCCCAAACTCCCCGATGGAGAGAAGGTGGACTTTGATGATCTCCATCGTAAACGTGTCGAGAAAGACTACAATGAGCTTCAGAGCCTCATCGAGGCACACTTTACCAACAGGCAGAAAGAGGAAGATGAGCTGGTAGCCCTAAAAACACGGATTGAGCGAAGACGTGCAGATCGCGCAGAGCAGCAGCGCATTCGAACCGAACAGGAGCGTGAAAGACAGACCCGTTTGGCTGAAGAAAGGGCACGGCGTGAAGAAGAGGCAGCTAAACTCCGAGCTGAGGAGGAGGCCAAAAAGAAGAAACTACTCACAAATAAGGGCTATGGAGGCTACCTGCAGAAGGTGGAGCCGAAAAAGGGCAAGAAGCTGACAGAACGTGAGAAGAAAACCAAGGCCCTCATGGAGCGCCGCAAGCCACTAAACATCGACCACCTTAACCAGGAGAAACTGGCTGAGAAAGCCAGAGATCTCTGGCAGTGGTTGCAGCAGCTCCATGCTGAGAAGTTTGACCTGAGTGAGAAGCTGAAGAGGCAAAAGTATGACGTGAATGTGCTGCGCAACCGTGTCAGTGACCATCAGAGGTACAGCAAGACAACCAAGACCGCCAGGAAATCCTGGAAGTAGATATTGTGGATTAGGGAATATATGATTATGGTATAGACTCTTCACAGTTTCATTTTATTGATTAAAGTATCAGATTTTTATCATTGATTTACAGTGAATTGTACTGGTAAAAAAGATCAGCCAAGACCATGTTAGTTGCTCCTACAAGACTGACAGTGTTTAAAGATTCCAGTTCATCCTGGTTTTCTCTGTATCACATACAACTGAGAGCAAAGGTTTGCATTCCCTATTGTGTGTGAAGGGAACCGAAGGAAAATTGTGTATTTCCGAAATGTATTTCCAAAAAATTGTATAAATGTTATTCCAAGATGTTAAACCTGAAAATGTGGGCATATAAAAGGACGGCATAATGATCCAAAATTATATATATGTATAAAAAACACTGTTGTATAAGAAGTCATGGTTTGACATCTGCCATAGATAGAACTTATATCCAGAACAATGGGCAAAGAAGTGAAGAACTGTCTAGATGTGTTTCATATCAGGTATCTCTTCAAGGATATATAAATGAGTGGACATTTGAACATTGTTCAAAGGATTTAGACCAGAATAAAGGCAAAGTGTGGGCAGACACGTTATTTGAAAATAATACACAATTTGTTAAACAAATCCCATTTCCTTCTAGCTGACATTTTTCATATCTGTAATAAAGAGGGAACATTGTGAAACTCATCATACCAAATGTCTTGTTGTTATAACTTGCTCTTCTTTTTCATCCTACAAGTAAACAAACTTTTACATTCAACTGTATGGAATAGACTTGCCAGTTTTGTTTCCTGCTGAAATTCTTTTGTCACATTAAAGTAGAGAACTGTTGTAAAGTGTTATTTTTAACCGTGTTATCCACTGGACATTTACTTTATCTACATGCTGGAATGGAAGGCATGTCTGCCCGGACATGGTGTTATCTCAAACCCGACAGCACACACACACACACACACACACCAAACTAAACGTTAAAATAGATGAAGACTTTTGCAACATTTAAAATCTTAAAACATTTGATTCACTTTTAATTAATTTTTTTTTTTGCCTTTTTTTGTATTCAGAACAATAAATTGCCAATAATGCCAGCTAGGATCAGTTAAATATATTAAAGCTTTTCTGGACAGTAACTAAACTGCTAATAGGTTTTGATTCATAATGGGTTTTAGGCTACTGTAGCTAGAATTAGGTGTTTATACCTTTACTATACTAATTTACATCTATAAAAAGCAACGACAACAAAAACCTGGTGTTTAAATGAAAAATTCAGTTTATTATATTCATCAAAATATAGATGGGCATTCAGAAAGCATTTCTACTACATGACCTGCATATATCCAACAACAAGTAATATTTCTGGACATAAAGATAATAATAGTACTGTACTTAATAGTACTTAATGAATAGTCCATTAACAAATATCCAGGACTACAATGTAAAATTGCCATATTAAAAAAAAAAAAAAATTTGCTACGACAAACAGAAAACTAATTTAAACATAAAAGGTTTGTCATGTTTGTGCTTGTTTATTAAAAAAAACTTTTTTTTTCCCCTATAAGTGTTCAAATTTTAACCTGAAATTTGCTTTGAAATTAACATTCAAAGCAGTATAATATATTATAGACTAAATTTCTACGATTCGTATATACGAATAACAGCGTTGGTTCTTCAGATGCAATAAAATGTGAAAATATAAAAAAAAAAATGTAAACAGCAAAACAGCACAATAGCACCGTTCTGTAACAATTAATCATGGAAAAAATTTCAAATAAAATGTAAAGCCAGGTTTTGAATAGTGGTGTTCGTTCCGAGTACATATGGAAGAACCTACACATCCCTGTTGTTGCTGCTGAGCAGTTTGGGGTAGGATGTTCCAATAGCACGTCCATGTCGACAAACCACAACCTCCAGCAGGTACTCGTCCACTTTGACGATGGCGTTGGTCACGCGCTCGTTGCTCTTTAGGAATATAATGGTGAAGAGCGCAATCTCGAACTCGGGGCTGACGCCAATGAACGAACTGCCCATTGGCTTCACCAGGCCTTTCCAGCTGAACTGCAGGTTAATGACGTGATCGTTCGCATCCGGCTGTGTCCATTAAACACAAGACTCAAGCAGATGAGACACCAAGTACAAGTAGTATTAAAGATATATATTTTAGAAGATACTCATAAAACTTTAATCGGTGTTAGAAACTACATTACTACCCAAAAAACTCAAACCTGTAGCTCGCAAATGATTAATGAAATCATTAGCACATTATGCAGTAGTAAAGTTTATTGCTCTATTTTACTACCTATAGTGAACCATCTCCATGTTTAGGTCAGATACAGTCCATGAGACAAATTTAAAAATGTGCTTTTCACTGCTGCTTCATTCCACAATTATTGTATGTTACTCTGTATTAGACTCATTCGCCCATAATAACAGACATTGATATTGTACTATCAATAGACCTACATACCATGTCCTTATCTTTGGCTTTGTAGCCCTTGTAGTCTACAAAGTTCAGCTTCTCCTGCAGGTAAAACTGAACCCAGTTATGAAGGCCCATAATCTCTTTCCCGTACTTGGTCTCACCAACAAACATGTTCAAATCCACAGGAGTCTTCACTGTATTGGGGACAAAAAACAAACAAACAAAAAAAACCAACCTGAATGCAATGTATGGGCATCTCTGTATGACAAAGGACTGAGGCTATTGAAGAAAACATTTCTAAATATTTGACCTTGCTATGACTTTGTTTAGATTGATTTCGAAATGTAATGAGTTGATCTACTACCAATGAGTCATTCATTCTTCAAGTATCTCTTAAATGATGTAACTGTACTGAAGAACCAACTAAAAACATAATGCCACCACCTGGTGGCAAAAAAAACAATTCTAATTAAGCATTCATTTAGTGATCTTCCAGAAAAGGGGTTAAGAAAAGTCACATAAGGTAATGAACAATATTTTTTACATCATGTACATGTTGTGACCTGCTAGTGGCTATAATTTGAAGTAAATACCGCCATCTAGTGGACATTCACATTCATAGCAACTCAACATTGAGTATTTTGGGGTGGGGTAGCCATGAACAATCCAAAAATAACATCCAAATTCCCTTATCTAAAATTATAAAACTATATTTACTGTGCTGTGAATGAACACTGTAGGAAAAGAGATGATTGGGGCTGTTGAAATACTATGTTCTCAAAGTATAAGGTCAATTTTTTTTTGTACTCACCCTCCACTTTTGTCTCTGTGGTAAAGTTTGAACCAGAGGTCAAAGAGCTGCTTTTTAAACTGAGTTACATCAGATGGGGATTGTCCTTTACTCACTAAATATCCATGTGCATGCTGAAAGACAAACAGCTGGAGTTAAGACAAGGATAAACTCCTTCTGAAAATGGCTTGTGTCACTAAGTAACCCTTGTAGACTGTTGGAGATGTACCTTCATGACCTGGGTCTGTAAGATGGCATTGAGGAAGATGATATTCTCCTCCAACTCTTCATTGGTCACTTTCTCTGCCACACCTGTGGACATCTCATAGTTGTCCAAGAGCTTTATAAAGCCTGAAGAGAGAATGTTGGACAGATTGTAGACAACCCTTCAGAGATTTCTCACCAGTTTGAGTAAACTTGCTCCATCATAGGATTTTAAGCAATCATGAAAATAATTTATTTAACAAATGTTCCTTTATAACAACACTCATATTTGTTAAACATGCTGATTTTCATGCCCAACTGGTGTTGTCCTATACAAGCTTTTTTTATTAGGCTGACTCACAAGTGGTAATTAAATTATTTACCTGCTGTAAAGCTATTATGTAATTAGAAACTACAATAATGTTTGGATTGAATGGAGTTAAAAAGATTCCAAAATGTGATGAAATTTCAATTGCTAAACAAACAAACACAAACAAAGTATCACCACAACAACAATAAAAGGTTAATTCACTGTGGTATGAACACGCATTGCTTTTGTGTAGTTTCACTTTTCCATAAAAACAAATATTTTTATTCATATATTTTACTATTAAAATAATAAATAAACTATACATCCATTGCTATTTAGGGAAAAGTATGACCCAGAACACCTAGTAAACAAGTTTGCCTTTGTTATTATTAACAAGATATTAATTAAAACAATACACAAGCATTTAGATATACATTAGAAGAATGCACAAACTAACAATATATATATCAGATAATATTTCTGGATAACCAGATAAGCATACAAAAATGAAAATAAACAAATAGAGGGGGTAAATAAAAAAAAAAAAGGGAAAAAAATGCTTTATAGATAAAAATGTCTTGTTCGGATTGGTGGTACTTACTGGCATATGTGGGTAAGCTTTTAAGTTTATCCTCGTTAACGTACGTGAACAGAGGATTGTTGGCTTTGTCTCTAGCACTGTTACTGCCCTGGGCCACATAATCTGCTTTTCCCTGGGAAAAAATAAAGAATAAAACATTTCTCAGTAAACAAGTGACTTTAGATTTAAATTTATAATTGGAAACATAAACGCAAACTTGCATGCTAAGATTTATTAAAAAAAAGTATTATTTTGCTTTTCAGAGATTCATTTAACAGTAAGAAATGTGTTGTGTTTATTTATGTAGTTAATGTATTCTAATACAAACATATACATTAGAAATTCCTGCGCTAAAGGAAGAAAAAAGGAATTTAATTTATAGCATGTTTAAAGCTTTACAGATAAAATGCTGTTTTTAAGATTATAATTATTTAAAAAAACTAAAGTATTCCCTTCCTGAATATGCCCAGAGAGTCTTTTTAAAAAAATTTTTATACAAAAATGTACATTGGGTAATAGTAGTAGGTTTGCCATATCAGGTGCTACAGAACTTTGTTTACCAGAACTGCCAGAAACAGGAACAGTTTCTTTCCCCAGGCAATCAGCCTCATTAATAACTATATTTCCTGCTTCATATCTATCAGAACTGTCAGTCATTACATCATCCGTATGTTACACACACTATTGCTGCTTTATATTGTTCTAAAAATGTATTGCTTTATATTGTTCTGTATAAAGTTCTAAAGTAACTCTTCATCGTACCTGATGCACAATACTGTTATTTGCACTACCATGCATTCTCACACTATGTACATTACTGATCTGTCATATACTCTGTATCCATATTCAATACTCATACTGTCTATATTGTCTTGTATTGTCTGTTTTTGTCTTGTATAGTCCAAGATGAATGTATAGTGTTATTTATGCCTGTCATTTTGAGACAGCTGGAACCATATTCCTTGTGTGTGTCAAAACACTTAGCCAATAAACCTGATTCTAAATCGGATGATGCCATTTTAAAGCAAACTCTCACCTGTAGATTGATGGTATAGTCTTTTCCCGGCTTCAAGCGGTTCACATCCAACTTCCACAACTCATTTAGGATCGCAGAAAGCTCTTGGTCTACATTAGGACTGGCCCAATCAAATATGACAACAGTTTGAGCATGTAACAATGCATCCAATCAACACAGAACATTTCAACAAGTCAGGTTCAACACAGACACTGTCGAGGCATGCTTACTACTTGCATTTTAATCATTTCTATGCATAAGCAGTCTCTCTTGCTCTCATTGTTTACTTTAAGGATTATAAAAGAAACAAATGAATAGGAAAAAACAGCACCAGGACAGTAAATAAATACCAATGCTCTTGTATCGGGTTCCATATCCTGGTATACATGTTTTTCCTGCTTGGCCAAATGTGATAAGCAAACTTACTAAACAAGACTGAGCTTGTTGTTCTAGGAAAATGGATATAGGGTCTTTCTATGGCATGATCAGGTGACTGGCAGACTGCTGAACTGTGGTATGAACACCTAGGGCTTTTGTGCGAGTTTACATTTCGCATTTAATCTTAAGAATTTAGAAACACATACACACACGATGAGAGATTTTAGAGTTGTTGTTGTTGTTGTTGTTTTTTGAGGTACAAAGGGTATTCAGATAAAATCTTAGATAAGTCTTTACAAAACACAAAGTGAAAAATCGTTATAAAACCACTTTATTGACTAAAACCCTTTATAAAATACGTTTATAATAAGTGTAAAGCAGCTTGGTAGTACACACACCTGCACATACCCTCGGGCGTCGCATACTTGTATTTTAATTATTATTATTTTTGCGACACTTTGTAATCATTTCAGGCAACTGCAGAATTTCCCCTACAGGCACAATAAAGTCGGACAAACTGTCACCACAGAAAGTAGTCGAAGTCACTACTGTCTGTATAAACTAGTTTAGTTTGACAAGAAAAGACAATTATTTGTCATATTTCATCGAAGAAATACGGTTTTAGTAGATTTCTCCCCTCGTGATCCTTCTCACGCAACTTCCCACATTTTAACATGACAATCGAAACAGCGTCTCGGGCTGTGACCCGGATGTCCGTCACAAATCTCTAAATATAATTATAATAAAAACATGCTTCAGTATTAGCAATAAATAACTTTACATTTGTACATTTAGTTAATTTCCTTCAACCACATGTTTGTTTGTTAGTTTTTTGCTATTTTACTTGTAATTTTTTTTTTGTCAAACTTAGTTAGAAATAAAATAAACACCTAGCAGATCTAAATACGTACAAACGAATTTAATATGAGATCACCAGTCTATTTTACTGTAAGACAATTAATCCTGCATTTGCATTAATCTACAGCCACCACACCTGCTGCAACCCTATTTTAATTGCCTAAGAACAGAACAATTTGACTTTTAAAAACGCCCACAATAACACAGAGCTCTGTTATAAATACTATTCGACTGTATTCCTGCATTTCAAAGTTTTATTAAAAGTATACCTTACCGTTTATCCATTGTTAAACACAGACGCGCACTTTCCAATTCTCTGCTTTTATTCAGTCCGTTTCTGCAGGAAGTTTGTTGACATGTCAATCAATTTTTTCTATATGCATAATCTGACCAATAGGAGTTCAGAAAACAAGACTTGCCCACCAATGTACTCCGTTTGTAACACGCGATTGGCTGTAAACATCGAGTAGGCGTGTTTTATTTGAAATGTAATAAACACAATAATGTATGAAACGTATATATATATATATCAGTGTAATGTATTCAAGCAAACGGTGTCTGTGGCCCAGGGTTTGTATTTATATAGTTTTTGTTTTTTTATATTTATTTTTAATATACAAGCACATCCTAATAATATATTATGTTAACTAATATTTTTATGTATTATATTATTATTATTATTATTATTATTTATTTATACATTTATTTTTATTAATATTAATATTGTGCAACAGTCGCAAAACAAGATATTTTCACTTCAACGCTTTTCCTTCCCCTTTTCACAAATAAACCAGATAAAAAAAAAATTTGTTGATCATGATACATTTTGAGGAGTTTTACAGTGTGGTGTAAAGAGCTGAAGTGCTTTAAAAAAAAAAAAAAAAAGGTTTTCTACGGAAAAGCAAACTTTAATGTACAAAATTTTTTTTTTATAAAAAAATATATAAAAAAAATAAAAAACGTTTGTTATGCAGGGGTGCATCATGTTTACCTTTTACACACTCATTCTCCATCGATGCAGAAAGTTGGATGATCAAGCTGCCAATCAAGTTTACTAAATGTCAAATCTAGCCAATAGGAGTTAAGAAAACCATATTGCCCGCCCAGATTTAGCCGTTCTACTACGTGATTGGTTATTGGAATATGGAGGGCGCGTTTTTACAGAAGAACCCGGAAGCGTTGAGGAGGCTGGTGACGGAGACCTTTCTGCTTGATAGTTGCAGTGTAATAGTGCGTCAGTCAGTGCGAAGACTTCATATTGCACAAAATTTATTTTAATATCATAAATATATATATATCTCGACTAGAAGAAAAGATGCTGTCTTACATCTTTGGTGTATGTATGATCTTGTTTAATGATTATAATAGGGCTGTAGCTAGCTGGGTTTGGTCGCTAGCTGTGTTTTTTTTCTTGCTGGGTGGAAAGTTTTTTGTTGCCTGCTCTGTTTTTATGAAGTCTGTTTCAATTATGTTTTGCACTGCTTAATTAACAATGGATAGATCGAGTGTTTACCACACAATATGTGAGGTTTCTTTAGAAACTGTAAGCGCAGGAGCTTTGTTTAGCACGGTGATGAGTTTGTTTTTGCAGTTTTGCTGCTTGCACATTTTTGGGGGATTATTCATCCAGCTATGTTCAGAAGCAAGGCCTTAGTGCAGCTGTTCTGCAAAACCTGTCTTTGCCCTAATGTCTACAGCTTATTCGCGGTACCTATGAAGGCATCATTGGACTGATCATGAGGCTTCTGGGTTTGAAAAGAAAACTTGCTATAACTCTGGAGGATCCCAACGAGAAATATCCCCTGCGTCTTATAGATAAAGAGGTCAGTTCTGTGAAATTAAACGGTTTACCCCCCCCCCCCCACACACACACACACACACTAATATCAATATATTTAACACTTGTTTTATTACTTTTAGATCATAAGCCATGACACCAGAAAGTTTCGCTTTGCCCTGAGGTCCCCAGAGCACGTGTTGGGTCTTCCTGTGGGTAAGTCAAGTTCAGTCATGTAGGCTTGTGTCATTCCAATCATATACAGTAGAGTAAATAGTGACACAAACAACATTCTCCCAGCAACAAGGTGCTACATCATACAACATAAATTAACATAAAGGATCACAGACCTACACAAAACGAACTGGCACTGCATAAAGTGCCAAGGATGGTGTGAGAAGACAGTGAGATGGTAGACACAGTGACATCGCACCACTGACCAGTGCACAAGACTCGTGATGGTGCAAATGATTTGTCCATATAATAATAAACACAATTGTTTTCACAGCATTTTGTGCAATACAGCAATTTTCTACTAACAGTTAGAGTTTGTTCATGTGTGTGTGTTTGTGTGTCATTTGTCATAAGTTTGTATTAAGTTGTCAAATGGCTTGCGGAAAGAAACCGTTACACACTGAGGGCTTGAATAAATTTTTCCCCCAATGGCAGGAGAGTAGTGTGTGTGTGTGTGTGTGCGTGTGCGCGCGTGTGAGAGTGTGAGATCAGCCACAAATCTGGTGACTTTGCTCATGCAGCGTTTTGGGTAAATGTCCATGATAGAGGGTAGAGAAATCATGCTGATCTTCTCAGTAGTCCTCACCATCCGCTATCAGGTCTTGCGATCCAGAAAGGTGCAATTCCCAAAGCAGGCAGTGATTCAGCTGCTCAGAATACTCTTAATGATCATTTTGTTGAATGTCGTTCAGTCTATTTTTATTAATGTCCTTTCATTACACAGGCGATGCAGCATACATGCTCATGACACTTCGAACCTGTTTCGGCTTCTTTTTTCTATACTGTACTGCATGCTGGCAGACATCGACTTAATAACTGAGATGACTCAGTAAGCGCCTGTTGATTTGGGTTTATATTGTTTATATAAAATGCTTTTAACAGGACATACTGTCAGAAAGCAGCTTTGCAGTAATCCATTTGTAGATTAAATGAGTTAATGAGCATGCAAGATAGGGTTAAAGTTCCTGAGGTAACGTTAGGAAGAAACCAGAAGAGGAATCCTACTTGAATGTATTGCAGTATTCAGGTGTGGAAGAGTTTTTAAGTGTTTTGAAAAGATCTTCAGTTTGAGCAGGCCTACGATAAGCACAGTATCACCATTATGATTAAATCGCCAGTTTTTAGGTGCACATGTACAGTATCCAGGTAAGGCACTGAGACTTCTGAATTGTTGGAAACTGCATTCGTCAGAAATTGTCTGATCCAAGATCGGTCTAGTATCAGTGCCTTCATGACATATTATACATAGTAGATCACATCATGAATAAGCATAGCCTTTCAAAAAGCTGTCTATTATTGTTTTTGAGACATGGTACTGTATGCACTTTTGGTGTATATGCAACTAAGTAAAAGGCAAAAACATTTGAGAATTGGAAAGTGAATGGCAAAATCAGACATTTTTTGCTTTAATAGTAGAACTTATGTCAGATGAGAAGAAGGAGAGAAAATGTTAGCAGACGGCCTCACACCCAGTCAGACATGGAGGTTGAAGCTTAAATGTTTGTTGATGTTTTGGAGCCAGGACAGTTGGAGGCCTATTCCAGGTAAAAGAAATATTGAACTAAAATGGCTACTATTCCATACTTCAACAGCATGCAATTTAGCTGGAATTTGAACCAATTTCACCATACAAACAGACAATGATTTGAAGCATATGTCCAAGCTTTGAAAGTGTTATTTATAGAGCAAACAGTTGGCTGAAGCGTTGTCTATCTATCATGGAATGACCTGCCCAGTCACTGCACCTAAATCCTATTGAACTGATGAACTGGATCACAAGGTCAGAAAGAAATCTCCAACTAGTGAAAACACCTTTGGCAGGTTTTACTAGAGGCATGGAAGTGTATTCTAAAGAATATATAAAGAAACAAACTGTCCAGATGCTAAGTTTGTTTAAAGCTGTTATTCATACGATCATTATTGCCAATCTTCCATACTGCTGTTACCTAGCTTGTTCCATATAAATAAAAGAAACATTCGATAGGCTTAAATACCCAAACTCATACATGTGCACATGTTCATTCTTCTCTGTTTGCAGGTCAACACATATACCTGTCTGCTAGAATAGATGGTGCCCTGGTGGTGAGACCCTACACTCCAGTGTCGAGTGATGACGATAAAGGTTTCGTGGACCTGGTGGTCAAGGTTTGTTTTCATCAAATGCAGAAGAGTTTTAAGCAACTTTAGAAAGTCTATTTTTTTTTATAGATCTGATTGCTACAACTGATATTAAATATATCCGTAATATTTGTGTTTAATTTCATGTAATGTGTGAAACAAATGTTTTTTGGTGTTAAAGCAACTGTTCCTGCACCAGCCTGTTGGTTTTTCTATCTCTCTTTAAGTTGACGAAATCTTCAATGTCCTGTTTCAGTTTCTGTGTACTTTGGGGAGTGCCAGGGAATAAAAAGATACACAGTCAGATTTGTGGCATAACCTGTTGCAGAGTTAATGAGAACGGTGTACAGGGACAATAAACACCTATAGACATGTTTAGTAAAGATTTTAAGAGACAGACATCAATCAAAGTTGCACTTATTAATACGCATGTTCTGTAAAATACTACATTGGTCTGCGTGCGTGCAATTTATTTCTTTTTTTTCTTTTAGATTTACTACAAAAACACTCATCCAAAGTTTCCTGAAGGTGGAAAGATGTCTCAGTACCTGGACAGTCTTCGCATCGGTGACACAATTGACTTCAGGGGGCCGAGTGGACTGCTTGTTTACAAAGGCCAAGGTGAGCAGTTTCTCTGAGCACTGCACAGTTTGGGCATGGGAATAAAGATGTGTATGATGGGATTAAGGTTAGATTGTTATTAAATGATCGATTTTAAATATATACATAACAGGACACAACATACCTTTCATTTGGTAATTGAAGGAGCTGAATGAATTCTCTGCTGTCTGTTTTGCGTGTGTTTATTGTAAAAAAACTTATTACTGATTTCAGGAGTGTTTGATATCAAACCTGAGAAGAAGGCACCTCCAGAGGTTAAAATTGCAAAACATCTGGGGATGATTGCTGGAGGAACAGGTAATCCACCTTCACACACACACACACACACACACACACACACACCCCTCTCACACTAAATTTATAAATAATTAGAATATTTAAATTCATACAATTATTTGAGCGCTATATAAAACAAACTTTCATTGCAATAATGTATGTATGCTATATATGGAGTAAATCATGACAGGAAAGTACAGGAGATAAATCATGTAAGGAACCTCAGCAACCAGGGGTTAATTACTTTCCTGCTCCAGCACACGTCTAACTGTTTGTTTTTTTGTTACTCAACTGTCTTTCTGTAATTAAATTATTTCAATTCACATAGACAGTCAAAAAGTACTTCTCTTTACTCAACTACAGAAAGCTTGTGCAGATTTGATATGAATATGCATGACCAGTCTTTGAATATTTGCAGCATCGAGCATGCAAATCTGTTGCTATAACTAAAATGCTACAGTATTAGAAGGATTTTTTCCCCCCCCAAGCTTATGCTTTGACTCTCTGCAGGTATCACTCCTATGCTGCAGATCATTCGGGCAATAATGAAGGATCCTAAAGACAAGACCATTTGTCACTTGCTCTTTGCTAACCAGGTGAGTTCCTGTCAGCCCTATTAATAAATTACAGTAATTCCCAGACTATAAAGCGCACCCATATATAAGCCGCACCCACTGAATTTGACAAAGATTTTTATTTTAAACATAAATAAGCCACACCTGTCTATAACGACAGGCTTTAACGAAAGACAGTGTCTGTTACACGGTGTAACGGGTGAAATATGTTGTGGCTCCTTTAAGAGCAGAGCGGTATTTTGGGAATAGCCTGCCGCCGCATTTTTTCCGGTATTACTGCATGTGTGCAAGACCGAGGAATATGTCTTTATTATTTTCTGATGCTCATTTCTAAGTTTCTTTGACTAACCCGTAACGCTGTTGCCAAGAAAAATAAAAAAGCAAGAGTTTTGGAAACCTGTCTGTGCTTATATGATTTTTGTTGCAACTGGAGTTAGTGAGTGAGCGGCAGGTCAAACGTCAGAGGAACCGTATTCATATTTATGATGTGGTGCGGTCTGATTCAGTGGGAGCGCGTCTGATTTAATATAAAGAGTTTCATTGGTTCACCTGAACCCATTCTGCAATTTCATTGGTCTAATCTTATGGGTCTCAGTTTTTTGGCTTTGAATCTTGTGAAACCAGGAAAAACCCAGGAAAAATCCATAAATTAGCCGCTACGTTGTTTAAGCCGCAGGGTTCAAAGCGTGGGAAAAAAGTAGGGGCTTATAGTCCGGAAAATACGGTAACTAAGGTTGATGTCTGAGGGGGAAAAAAGCCCAATCACTAGAAAAAAACAAAACTGTTTCTTTATTGTCCAAACAGACAGAAAAAGACATCCTACTGCGCACAGACCTGGAGGAAATCCAGGCTAATTACCCAGAACGATTCAAACTGTGGTACACCCTTGACAAGGTTCCTGAGGGTGAGTACAACCTGGATTTGTTTTTCTATAAATCACTAAAAATATCAGTGTGGAAATGAGACAACCCTCTCCATTTATTCAGCCTTGGGACCGGCACTAAGAGTGCGCTAGCTTGTGCAACTCTAATAGCTGGGTTAGTGTGGAAATGAGATAATGTGTATGAAAACGGAGTAAACGGAGTAAAATTCGACAGTTATGCTGTTTACAGAAAAACAGAATGAGTTATTTAGCATTTATAATTAATTTTAGTATTGCGGAATGCAGTGGCAGGCCATACATTTGGTACCTGGGCCTTCGGTGAGGACTTACCCGACTTAATCCACCTCTTAATACCACCACGATCACGTCGCGATTATAGAAACCATCAGTACAATACAAAAACGCAATATAACAACGCGTGGCATTACAGAGAGAGAGGCATTTCACATATAGAGGGTGGATACAATTTTACTAAAGCAAGAAACCCAGAAACTCCAAACCTCTACACTACCACCACAACTGTGCACCTACATCATCTGAAGCAGTTTAGAATCAATATTTATAATAACATGACAAAAACATTAGAATTTGAGAGATGCAGACTCATAATTTGCACCGCTCCTCAGAGGCTGTAATCCAGTGGTACCACTCGTATTCACTGGTCTGGAAGTGGAGAACAAACCCTTTCCCAGACTGACACAAGCTAGCTAGCTTTGGGGTTGGCCGACCTCCTCACGATGTGATGTGTAGCTTTTCTTCAAAATGTATTTTTAAGTTTGTCCGTGACCAAATCTATTTCTCTTTCTCCGTAGGCATAAAAAAGTCTAACTCTGATGTATTAATGTGTGCAGAGCTACACACGTGTTTTGCCAGTCGACCTGGTTGTAAATGTAGGTCAGTGCTTCTAAAAGTGTTTAGGACAGCAGAAAAGGCTTCACTGACCCTGACCACCCACCACTGACAGAATGTCCATAAGTTAGATCCTCACACTCTTACTTATGCTATAGCAGCTGTAAACATCAATTTTTTTTTTTTAGTTCCCAAATTGGAGTTCTGGTTTTAGAGAACAACTTGTCCAACATATGTTAATGTTAATGTAAAACCCCTGATTCGAGATGGAAGTGCAGGACAAGATATTTCCAAGTAGTCCATTTTCTCCACTAAGCTACCACAATGCCTGATTGATTATATAAATGCTCACATTACAAAGAGCACATTTATAGACCCAGCTATATAAATAATCTTGGATTACTGTTGGAGCTGCAGTTATGCCAAAAAAAAAATCTATACTTTTTTAACTAACCAATGAGAAGCAAGAATGAACAGCTCTGTGGTAAAAAAAAAAAAAGGACAATTTTACTGAATAAATCAGCAACCACTGTTCTTGTCATTTATCTGACAGACTGGGAGTACAGCCAGGGGTTTATCAGTGAGCAGATGGTGCAGAACCACCTTCCTCCCCCTGCTGATGACACACTCATCCTCATGTGTGGCCCTCCACCCATGATCCAGTTTGCCTGCAACCCCAACCTGGACAAAGTGGGCCATTCCCCAAGCAGGCGTTTCATCTTCTAGAAAAAAAACCACACACACAAACCCATACTAATCCTGACACATACGCAAGCAGCTCCAGTGCTTAAAGCAGCAGCCAGCTTTCACAATCATCATAGTGTCTCCAAGTAAACACGTGTGTTGTTATGCAATTATTAGTCCTTGCAATATTATGCATTTTGTTATTTGCGTTTGTGCCGTTTTGTCACGTTGAATATTCTTGAGCAAAAGCTTAATTTAAAAAGAAAGAAATTGCAACTAGAACATGGATTAGTTTTATTTTTATTCTGCCACATATTTTGTGATTTGTTAAATGTCCTTAAAATTGAATTGCAACTTTTGAAGTTACTTTTTCATTTAATGTGATGTATTGAATTGTTTTAGAAAGTGCCTTATTACCACACAGTGCTTAGAACACAGTACAGTACATTAGCTGCAATGTGTAAAAAAAAAACAACCTAAATGTCAAAGCAAATGATGTCACTGCGAGCTTTAATCAATTCAATGTAATCGAAAGCTTTAAAAGCTGCATATTTGTATTATTTAAACTGCCGCCCTGCAGCAAATGGTTAATAAATAAATGGCATAATATTCCATCTTAGTGCAAAAATGTTAAGCGTCACCTGCCATAGTTAAGCTTGTGTTCTATATAGCATCAGATTGTACTGTATCGAGTTTGATGAATAAACGAAATGCATCCACCAATGAACGTATTTTCCTTCTTCAGCTTTTCATGGTCCGTTTGAAAGATTTTTTTGTGGAAAAAAAACAACAAAACAGGATTTTGTGCCAGTTCCTATCTACTTTATATCAGAATGAGTCAATGGCATTTAAACAAGTTGTAGTTGCTTCCTGACTGTCAGGTTACGAAAAGTTTGCATGTCCTCAATATTGAAAGAAAGCAGTGAAGAAGCTTTATTTACAAAAAAAACAAACAAAGAAAATAGACATTTTATTATGCCGAATAATAAAATGGTGTGATTGTGTATGGGAAAAATTAATAGTAAAAAGAAAAAAAAAAAAAAGTTTGTGTTTCCTGTTTACTCTTTTCCTGCTGTATCTTTTTGCTTATAGGTTTTAGGCTGGTGATATTAAAAAGCTGATTAGCTTCAATCTTCTTACTGAAATGTGTTAATACATTTTCATTTACAATTTACAGAATGTTGCAAGGTTTTTGGGGATAAAACAACAAAAGTGCTTTACTGACCAATAAATATACAGAAGGGTAAAAACATGCATCAGCTACATAGAAATCATGCGTAAGTAACAGATTAAGAAGATTCACAGAATTTTATTTAGTTCAATTCATAAAACCATACAGCACATGGACATTATTGGTTAAAAACAAACAAAAAAAAACAACACTGATGTGCAGACTAAACGCTTTTAAATGAGAATATTATATCTCAATACCCAAATGTACCCCCGGGCAGTAAGTGTCTAATTTTAATACAAACTAATGCATGCAATTATATGCAGCAGTCAATGTATACATTTAAACAATATAAGAATAAGGATGTAATCCAACTAAAACCAGATTAAAAATATTTTTGGTCATCATTTGCAGTCTTTGGTATGCTTTCTCATGAACACTGAAAACGTTATGCTGGAGACAGTAAAAAAGGAGAATAAATAAACACATTTCACACTTGTCAATTGCTTTGGATTGTCAGATGCAAACGTAATACCATCACAGGGAAAATTAGTGAAATGATCTTCACAGGTGGAGCTGCGTGGAGCGGTTTCGTAGTAAAAAAAAGAAAAATCACAGTAAAGGAACCGAGGCTTATTCTTTAGGATCATGTGCTGGAGTCAGTGTAAGTGGCATCAGGAGAATGAGATGGCATCTCCCTGAATAGCTCGTCCTTTTTCAGCATGCTCTACATAACACACAAAATCCAAATCAGAAAGAAACTTGTTAGAAAGAAAATTCCCCCGAAATGTCAAGTTAAATGTCTGATGCACACTGAATTGCAAAAGTTTGCATTCCCATTGCTTTCTGAATTGCCAAGGCGAGTGTGTGTCTGTGACTAACCGAATCTTCACAGGAGATTTCGTCATGAATTTTGTATATTTGGTATGCAAACCGTTGCACTCAACATTTGCAATAATGTCAGCTGTCTATCCTGCTATTGAAATCTGTATTTGGAAATCTTACAGTGAGGTTGTTGATCCCATCAGAAAAGGCTCCTATCTGTTTTACTGCGCCTTCCGAGTCCTCCATCTACCAGCACGGAGACATAACAATTACGAGGCAGCGGCATTTGTGCACAGAGACAAATATAATCCCCAAACTATATCACATTTAAATTTAAGACCATTAGGTAAACTGTATTAACAGTGTTGGGTGAAAAGGTGCAGCACCTGCTCCAGTTTGTCCTCACTGATGCACTGTTCTCCATTGTTCTGGGCTTTCTGCACGTCCAGAGGGCAAAGAAATTCTTCACTGTCCTCCTGCCGCTTTCGCCTCAATGTTCCAAAACCCCCGAAGGACAGACGTCTCGGCTAGACAGGACAGATAAAAATAAATAAATAAATAAATAAATTACTTCAGGCCCACCTCTACTTCCACTGAAGGACGGCTCCCCTTTCAGTGTGATTGCTCAGTAAAGATATTTTAACCTTTACATTTATACAAGTTTATGTCATTAGTTCCATTAAAGGAATAGTTTGGCAATAACTACTATTGACATTGAGTATAAATGTTTTATATTTAATGAAATGAAACAAAAATAATCTTAAAGCTTAAACTGATTAGCGGTTTTAAATGATATGGATAATTTAGGTAAAAATGTTTTTTCAATACCTGCAGAATCAAAGTTATAAAACTGAAAAGAAATGGGTTACACAATTCTGAATTTCTGACACAAATACTATATAAATGATGCCTTTTCTACCTTTACTTTCGCCGTGGCGGTGAGCAACGTGTAGTCAGGGTGCTCCAGACACTCCTGCTTAAGTCTCTCTGCTTCAGCACCGATCAGTAGGTGAAAGTGTGTGGCCAGGTGACGCCTCAGGAGCGTTTTATTTGGCGGGATGTTCAGGAGAAGAGCCATTGTCTCAACACTGAACCGAGGCTCCAGAACCTGAGGTGATTAAACACAAAACCTGAAAGCTAGAACTATGCTTTGCTCATTTTAACTCTATCATTTTCTTTCCGTACCATCAGTCCTCCGTGCACTCCGCTTCCTCTGAGGTTCGGCGCATACTCTGCCAGGTCTACAGAGCGCAGCCACTCCATCACTCTGTGATTGGTCCACTGGCACACCTCTGCTGGTGTGATGTTATTCTAAGCACAGAATCTTAGTATTAAAAAACACATAAAAGACTGAAAAGTGCTGTATATGTGGAGGAACGAGTAGAACCTCATCAGATGGTCTGCGTCGGAGGCAGTTGGGTTCGTAGTTGTTGATGCGCAGCACCTGAATGGCCCTTTTGATACCGAGATGGTGGAGCACGCTGCCCACTTTCAGACCCAGCAAATCATCCTAACACAAATTGATCGCAGTGTAAATTTTCATGTTTGTGTCATATTCAATAATCAAGCATACATTAATAAAGAGTTAAAGCCCAGTGATGAGAGAGTGAAACATAGGACAATGTGTGAAGAGCATGTGTGTGTTATGTAGACGTAATTCGCGTAAGGAGGAATTGAAACTTTACAGCTGTCCATTTTTGTGCGAGTATGACTCCATTATTCACTTCCTTTTGGTTTTCAACCCTACATACCACAGTCATGTAGTGAAGCATGCGTGCATCCACACGGCCCTCTTCAAACTGGGCTTTGTACTGAGGCAGGCCGATGTCATCAAGCCAGCCTTAATCAGACAGAAACAGTCAGTGATTCACTCTTTTTGCTTTCATTGATCATATTGACTGTTGCTTTGTATCAGTGACTCACGATTAACCCAGTTAAAGTCCAGTTTGCTTTTAGAGTCACCCTCCTCTGAGCCCAGAGCCTGAAGTGCCAGCAACAGCTTCTTTCTGTGAAGAGGATGCCTAATGCCCAGCTCCTACAACACACACACGCCATGTACATTAAGCACTAATTATTTACAGTACCACTACTATTATTTATTTGCATTTATTAGAATTTTTTTTTTTGCTGCCTTTACCTTTTCAAGGTCATTTTGTGAAGCGTTTAATAGTGTTTGCCCAGAGCTGACCCACTGCTGAGCCTGACCCACATACAAGCCCAAATCCTGCTCCTGCAGCCACTCACACACCTGCTCTGTACTCCAGCTTGCGAATGGGGTTTCTAGCTCACTACAAACAGACACAAAAGAGATATAATGTAGACAACTTCAAGATTATTGGCATCATCCAAAACACTTACAGTTTTACACTCTGGCAAATAACATGCCTTTCCCCAAGCTGAAATATTACTTTAAACTTCATATTATTAAGAAAAAAGTATTTATTAAGAAGTATGCAGCAAAATTATTGACGGCCTTAAACACTGTTCACAATGAATGTGATGTTTTAAAAAAAAAAAACAGTTCTTTAATCTGACTAAAAGAGTTCCATTTGAAGCAGTAATAAAAATCTATTACAGACTGTGACCAATGTCAATATGATAAAAATCGGCAATATCGCACAAGGTTTCACATTGATAAACGAGCTTTGCTCAGTCTGTACAATTGCACAATCTTGTTATGCCGGTTATGCTGCTCATCAACTATAGCCTACTGATCACAGACATTACTAACAATGGATTTTTATCAGAAAGGTTCTGCTGCCAGGGCTTCATGTCATGCCCTGTGTCTCAACACTGTTCATGTCACAAGTTTTGTACAAAAGGTCAGATTTTCCTCAAGCCTTATCTATTAAACAATGTGTTCAGTTGATCTAAAATAGATCGTAAGCTTTTATACAAATTCCATGGCAGCTTGAGTGAACTGTTCTTGAAGCAAAAAAGGGGATTTACTAAATGTTAAAAAAAAAAAATAATAATAATAATTATTTAATTATTTTAAATATTTTCTAAAATGTTACTTTTAACTCAAGGTATTGCTGATAATCCTTCGTAATAAATCTATAAGATTCTCAAAACAGGAACATTGGTGTGTTTTTAGACATGGTCCATCTCTCAATTTAAATGCAGCTGAAAATCTCTAGCCTGAATGACAAAATGAAGCTCACTCTATTCAGTTTTGAGAAAACTAAATATCAGCATAGCAGACAGTTCAAAATCTTTTACAAGTGTCTCTAACTTTGTTAATCTGCCATTCAAAGGCCTCACCACATAAACTAATATCTAGGAGTTTGTAAAATAAAGTTTGAAGAAACTTTAAAATTACACATGATTCTGATCAAAAAATTTTTTTAGATGGGCCTAATAATCCTGGATAAATTGCAATTTATAAAAAGTTATACATGCTTGTAAAATATATAACCAACTAACTTGTTATTGCTGCGCTGCGAGTCACGTGACCAACCAAGTCTAGGCCCGGCTGTGGCTCTAAGACCACCCCTCTTGAACTCAGACTCATCGTCCAGGTTAGACGAGGTAGACTGGCTTCTCCTCATCCTAGAAGAAAGGATTAAAATACTTGTATTTAGGTGATTTTTTGCAAGAATAAGATGTAAATACTTATTGCAAATGCAAATTGAACTTTTATATAAACACTTATATAAGACATCACAATGTCTGAAGCTTCTGGCCACAAACAAGCAGTGAGAATAATGAAGACTCACATTCCCAAGAACTTGCGGAATCCCTTAGATTTCTTCTTGCCCTCAGGTGAGACTGCATGCTCTTTTGGCTCGAGAGATGGAGCTCCTGCTAGATCCAAGTGCTCAGTCCTTTTCCTCTCTGCCTCAGCTGCTAGAACATACCCCAATAAGGCACTTGGGTTTACAAAGTTTAGCTTTCTATTTTTGCTTTTCTTTTATTTTCATACAATTTCTTGTATGGAATGAATAAAACATGAGGATGTGTTGCTATAGGAAAATATTCAGTGATGGGGTTTAATAAGATATGAAATCACTATTATCCCCTATAAAATAATTCATTCTGCTTGGCCAATAATTAGAGTTTATTTCTTAAAGAACAGTCATTTAGGCCATTTCTAAATACATTTAACTTCATCGAAAGAATGAAAGTTCACTTGTGTGTGAAGAAAAGCAGCTGTAAACAGTCAACCATTCAACTTCTTATCTCCCCTCCCCCCAATAAACAAATCAAGTTAACTAGAAACTGCACTTTTCTATGACAATCGAACATTTTAGCTTTACATCACTGGAAACTCCTTTCACACGTGTTCACCAACTCCTCACAGAAAAGTCCTCATACATTTCTAAAAATGTGTTTGTCAAGTCCGCCATACAAGTTTGTGCAAGTTACTATAAAAAACAAACAGTTTAATAAATGCACTGATAAAGTTGTCTTATATCTGCTGCTGTTAATAAATATAAATTCAGTGGTGTAAAGTATTCAAGTAAAATGTACTTGATTACTGCGTAAGAATTTTGGCTACTTTCTGGTTTTACTGAGTATCAAAGAAATAAGAAATTTAATATTTGGTTTGACTATCTAAAATAATTTTTCATTTTTTTTTGTCAATTGAATTCTAATAGTTCTTCTACTTTGTGTCATGATACTGTAATTTTATATGTTAATTGAAGATTTTTTGAAAGCGTGCTTCACTACTTTGTCTTTTTTTTTGACCAACTTGTTTGGTATTTGTTTCATTCTGGAACTCTGAAGAAGCTGCTGTGTACAATTTTATATATATATATATATATATATATATATATACACAAATCAAAAACTCAAATCAACTGTTTTAGCTTTTCACTAACGAGTCCTGTTGTTGAGAATTAGTGCATCTTCGAGCGTACGCTTAGTATTAAAAAAAAAAAAAAAAAAAAAAAAAAAAAAAAAAAAAAAAAAAAGACTACAGTCCTGTTAAAATCAGATACTCTAAGACTTACTCAAATCATACTGAAATTGGCAACTACTTGTACTGGAGTACGTTCTGTTCTGCTGTACGGTATATATAATATAATTTTAAGTATAATTTTCAGGTACTCTTTACACCTTTGATATAATTTAACATCTTATGACATGAGAACCAGTTATTGTTGTGGTGCACTGACAGCAAATGAATAAACATATTTTAAATAAATGCAATCTTTTGTTTTGATGTCTTTATCTAAAGATGATTTTCCATGCAATCCAACTGATTTTTTTTTTTTACATGCAAATCAAAGTGATTACTCGATCTACAATATAAAAGGTAGTGACCATGTGATACAGGGGACAAAGTTCGCTTTCACTAAAGGATTTCTACAGCCTCAAGATATATTTACATCAGCTGTACAAAACATCTGTAGTTGTAGCCACTGTGTATGATTCTCTTTATGCCTAAACTAAACTTTCATTTGGCCTCTCCCATTAGAGGTCGCCACAGCAGATTAAAATATTTTTACTCCTCTCACATTTTACTCTGTACTTTTTTCATGTCCTTGTGTTTAGCATTATATGCTCCTAATTACCTGCCAATTTCCTGAGCGTTATTAATGCTTTTAGTCTTCCAGTCCAAACTACAGGCTACTGATTGCAATAAGCCTTTACATTAGAACCAACATTCTGCAGACACATTATAAACTGCACCTAACCTGTGGTCACCCACAATCCAGGCTGTAGATTTCTCATCATCTCACACGAGACAGGACCATAAAATTACTGCACATTTAATGAACTATGACCTATAAACTACAAAATCAGAGCAAACCTAAATCAGGAGAGCTGGTTGTTCTCTTTCCACCCCGAATCTTGAAGAAGCCCCGTCCAAACGAGGAGCGTATTTTTTTGCTGCCGAAACGTTCACTCCCGCCTGGGCTGAGCTGAGAGGGGGACACTGTGGGAGAGCTCATCATCTTATCTGCACTTTCACTAGACTCAGCCTGAAAGACAGGATATTAATATTAGTATCATCATTCAAAAATGATTAGTCTTTCTGTTTTAATTAACATCGACAATGCTGATGGCATCCAAGAGCTTATTATACCGAGATCCATGCGTTATCGCGTAATTTATCAGTTAGCGTAATTTATCAGGCTGTTGATCTTTCACACAGTCTACTGGAAAGAAAGTCTGTAACTTAACTGTTTTCAAATGAATGGCAAGTAACATGATCAGTTTTTTTCTTTTTTAGTTTTTTTAAACACAAACAGGGGGCGCTAAAGACAATCCTTTGACATTCAAAACATGGACATTCCTGTCATCTAAAAATACTCAGTCCTGCTGAAAAAAAACTGACTCAGGGAGACAAGCACAAATAGACACACACACACACACACACACACACACACACACACACACACACACACACACACACACACACACACACACACACACACACACACACACACACACACACACAGAGTAATACACACAAACCTCATCTCCGCTAGACAAATTTTCTGCTACAAGCCTCTCAGAGAAACTGTAAACAAAAACACACAGGCAGAATTCTGAATAAAAAGATAAGAAAGTATTGAAAATTTAAGATTTAGAAAAGCTACAGCTGTGCATACATTAATCTAATATTTCTAACATTTTGTGCACAGTATATCCACAGTAAATCCAAATTCCATCTACTGCCTGGTCTAAGTAAAGTCTCTTGAGGAGAATTCAAACAAATGAGGGGCTTTAGAAAGGGATCAGACCTGGGTGTAGGGAAGCATGGATCTGCATCAGCTGGTGAATTGTGTTCAGACTCTGAGAGAAACTCAGTGCATGGAATCACCTGAGGCTGTGAGATAACCAAAACAGGAAGAAAAAAAAATGTAAAAGTAAAGGAACACTTAAAAAGATTGTGTGGATTATTTTCCTTTCTTATAATTTTTTCCAATGCAATTTGCAGTGAAGAGAATATTCTCAAGAAGAAAAGACAATGGAGCTGGATATGAATGTTGAAGCCTGGGGGACATCCTGTGTACACAGAAGTGTTTGGGTTTGTGTGTTAGTGGCTTTGAGATATTATATTCCATACCTCATCAGTCTGCTCCATGCCTGTGGGGGAAAGAGTCTCAGTAACTGTTGTGGTTGCAGATTTGGCTGAACTTTCACTTTGTCCTGTCCTAGTGTCCTCTTCATCATCTCTGTCTGAAAGCACACAGTCTTTTTATTATTTTTTTATTTTATTTTACAAAACAGAAACGGAAAATTATGCACGAAGATGGATTCAAACCTAAATCCAGGACAAGACTACATGTTCGTAAGCATACTGTCGTCTGTTCAACATGGCTAATCTCTTACCTTTACTTTCCTGTACCAGAATCACCATGTCCTGGATTTTCCCACAGTTTATCAGAGACTGCTGCAATTCTTCAATCTTACGGTCCTGGACCAACACATGAATAATGAATGTATATTTTTTTTTGCAAAGAAAAAAAATTAGATTTAATAAGAAATTATGCCTAAGGATAATTTTTAATACAGAAACTTTCAAAGCAGATCTGCTATAATTCTACACGTTTTAATACTATTTTAGTCTTTTTTAAAAACAAATATAAATTAAATAACTTGCATTATTTTGTTGCCTAAAAGGTGAGATAAAAACGTGTTAATTGGGATACATTCCCATATTGCCCACCCTTCATAAGAAGTACTGTATAGCATTCAATCAATTTCATGTTTATTTCTATAATGCTTACAAATTACCATTGTCAAAAAGTACTAGGCACTAAGGTTAGTGTTTACCATCACCATACAAATACAACCAAGTTCCCACGTGTGTGTATTTTATTTACCTTTTCATTGTTACATGCCATTAAAGACTCAACAGTCTGCTTCATTTTTTGCACTTCCAGATCTGGAATAAAACACGATGCATCAGATATTAACACTAAACAAATATTTTAATCTGACTTCATGCTGAAGGAATTAAGTTGAAGTGTGATTCATTATAATTGAGATCCCTAATATTAATATAACAGTCACTTCAGAAAATACCAAATTGGTTCCAGTGCCATACAAACCGTATATATACCCCTAATTGTACAGAAGCGCTGTTGATAGTGAAACAAACAAGTTTGCTAGATTATTTAGGAATGCAGGTGGTGTCATCTGTGGTGCAACAATTTCTCCAGCTGTAGAACTCTTGTCTAAACACGTAGGACATGAACCGACCTATATGCATTCTAGAAAGTGTTTTTCAAGGGATGTCTGGATGGTTGACAGATTTCTAAAAAGGAACTTGGAAATTTCTTTCAGAGACAAATACTGGATGCCTTTAAACTTTTGGTAGACACCCTTATCCAGAGCGATTTTATACAATTGAGCAGTTTGCGGTTAAGGGACTTGCTCAAGGGTCTAGCAGGGGCATCTTAGCGGTGGTGGGATTTGAACTCTCAATCTTCCAATCAGAAGTCGAATATCTTGACTACCACTTCTCTGAGACATTGATGAAACAAAATGCTATCCATACTAATCCACATACATGAGCTTACATATGCTCAACACGGTCTACTGTGACTGGCTCCCTTGGCCCCTGGATGACTGTGACATCACCAGGATTCACAATTGGGAACTCGGGATGACAGAACAAATCATGTTTCTGTTGTACAACTTGGCAAGTCACTGAATTATCAACACCTGCTCATTTTGTTTACTATGATCAACACAAAGTCAAATGACTGATTTAGCAAATTGTTAAATAGACCAAAATGGCATTAGATTTTAATAATTTAATTTAGTACTCATACAGGGGGAAATTGTCGTCTTTTTTTTTACTATATATAAAATCTGATCATGCCTTCCTACCCATAGGGAAAATAAAAACCCTTAATTACCCAAAGTAGAAAGAGCATACATACTGAGGAGGGAATTCCCTCAGGAAAGACTATTTTGGGCGACCAAAAGAAATTGCAACACAGACCTTTCACATTGCTCTGGCTTCCATCTGAGGTCACGGCCTCAGCTCCAGCTAGTTTTTTCAATTTCCTCAGATCCTGCTCTTGCTCCTCTAGCTGCTTCTGCAGTGCCACCAGTTCTTCCTGACAAATAAGAACCACATGTTCACAATGTTAAACTGTAACCAACACAAAGAAATTACTACCAGTAATGTACATGGGCTTTTTGGATAGATTTGTAATGACTTAATGTTGAACCCCAAGAATAGATATAAAAAGAGCTATAATAAGACTACATATGAGTGTATTTCTCTTATATGTATGTGCTTCACCTTTAACCCAATACAATCTATTGATTATAATGAACACATTTATGTGTCCTATATAAAACAACCATGTACAAGTGTGTATGTGTATAGTCTGATCAGCCAGAAGGACAGATTACTGCAATTACAGGTTAAAAATGAGAGTGGGACAAAAGGAGATTGCAACGATGAGTACTAGTCTCACTGTTTTTGAATAATTTGTGTAATAAAATAATTATATAAAGTTCATACTCTGGTTGATTTTAGGTTTCCTTCCTGCTGCATTCTCTCTTTCTCTGCAGTAGCAGCTCTGAAGCGCATTTCACTCAGCTCCTGATAAAAGGCCTGGGGGGGGGGGGAGAGAGAGAGAGGCTTATCAGAATAGTAAAAAGTTAAGAATGCACATAAGCAGAGTTGTGGGAAGAAAACGGATGCTGCTAGAGAGGGAAAAAGGGCATTTTACCTTTCATTACACCACATTCTGATATATAAAAAAAGATATAAAGCTGCTGTTAGAAATTCATACAGACAAGCCTTAAACAAGACCCATATTTCCTTTGTCTGGTATTTAGACCTCCATTCTCTCCAGTCCTGTCTAAATTTACAATATCTTAAATCTACAATTTTGAGCTCAAATCCTGTATGTCTTAGACAGTGAATAGCAGTAGCATAGTCTCAGTCTGAGCTTTATGGCAGGAAATGGCTTGAGAGCTCAATAGCCGGACAGAGTTAAGGTTTTAAGTGGTTACACATGGCTTTATAGAAAAAGCAGCCTAATGGCCTAATCTAAGTTTATTAAATCTTAACGTTATGTTGAAAAGTGAGCATGTTCTGCTGTTAATGAATTATTAAAGACTATATATTTAAGTTAATGCTTGGGTGTGTGTTAAATTACTACTTCAACGACATTATTAGTAAAATTAAGACATTATTCATCGGTGAATTACACTAAGAAACCTAAACCTGTGTCTTAAAAGAACAGGCAACAGCTAACGGCACAAGATTGAAAATGTGCAATGTGCAAACCCAGCAGAAGACATTATAATTTTTAGATGATGCAGTGGCTGCACCTCTGTTACCTCACTTTCCTTGCTCTCATGATCTGCAGTTGTAAGCTTTAGTTTCAGACTGGAGATCTCAGTCAACAGCTCCAGTTTCTGGGTCTCTAACGTGCTCCTGCTCAGCAACTCCTAAAAACCACATTAGATTAATGGAGCAGTTGTTCAAGTGTGAAAACTCCTGTTTAAAATGAGTTCAATTATTTATTTTCATATCAATCCATTGATGTACACATAAATCAAAGCTGTTATGAAAAACATACCATTCAATACACTTAGCTGTACACTCTTTGAGAATAAAGGCATACAATAGAAATTAAGAGAATGGGTTCCTGTAAAGCAGAAGTACCCAAAATGTTTCCAAGGGCAAAAAAACTTTGGGACTGTGGGCTGATTGTAATGATGCAGTATAACAAACTGTATTATATTAAAATTAAAGTCCCCCTCATTTATGATTCTTATATTTAGAAAGGAATTAATCAATAGAAAACACTACTCTACACTTAGATACTTATAGTACAATAAACACCTATAGGAAAAAAAATAAAATTATATTTCGATTGAGTTCAATGTCTAATACAGTTATTCAACCTATAAGCAATACAGCAACATGCTTGTAATATCCGTTATCGCTAGTAAGAGACACGATCTTTATCCTAGATCCTTAATTTTCAAAGGTTTTTTCAAACTGGGCTGCAGCTAACTTTCTGATCAATTTAGGTCAGTTTACACTTGTTTAATTGTATCAGAGGGAGGTACTGCTAACGTTTTTGCAGCTATAAAAAAAAGCTAAATTAGAAGTGAAGATCTGTGTTAAATGGTATTCCCACTTCCCCCCACCATCCCATATATATGACATGGCAAATGCCAAATCAAAGGTCACCATGAGTCAACGTTGGCCTGTGGGCCCTAGTTTGGGCATGTCTGGTCTATAGATTTCGTTCTGAAATAATCCTAGTTCAGGTGACTGATACTGGCTCTCTAAATAAGGTCTAAATGAAGATATGAAGCTATGCAGTTAAACAGTTTAAGCAAGGAATTAAAGGACAACACAACATTTAGTTAGGTAAATAATCAATGTGAAGTGTTGTGATGAGGCAGCACACAAAGCGCTTTCCCTTTTAATCACCCTGAAGTTGATTTTCCTTTAAAAGAAAATACACTACAATTATCTTTTAATCTTGTCCACATGTAATACTAAAAAAATGAAATAAAAGGTTTTGACAGTGTCAGAGAGTTAAAAAGGAAAATTCTTGGAATATTTTAGCTGTGTAATGATCACGTACACTCAACACACCTGCTGTAGTAATTCTTCTGTGGCATTAAGTTTCATCTGGTGTTCCTCAAGGCACATCTCTAGGTCCCTGATCTTTTCTCCCTGCACCTCCACCTGGTCTGTCAGAACACTCACCTGAGGAAAAGAAATTGTAACAAAACAACCACAGAACAAGAATCAACAAAACCCATTAGACGTTTATAAAGGAACTGAAAACATATTTCTGTATCTTGCATACCTGCAGCACCAGACATTCCTTGTCACTCTCTAGCCGAGACAGTCGCTCCTGATATGCCAAATCCTTTGCTGCAAATCCATGACCGTTAGTCTGCAAACACAAGAGTTTTTTCCACACAGTTACATTAAAAAGCAGGGATACAAAACAAGGTGATTCTGATGAGCAGAAACTTGGAAATGCAATATGTTCTATGCAGGATGAAAGCTATACGGTACATATTCCTGCCAATTTGTTACTATAAGAACTTTCACATATTTCACCTGCTTTCTTAATAAGTAGAGTTTTAAAAGAAACAAGCACACAAATATTATAGGAGATATAATGCAGTTGCCATGTAAAGGTAAAAACAAAAACACCACACATTTTTGTATATGTAGTCTCTTTCAAGATTTTCATACAGCACTATGAGAAATAATTGAACTTATTTGGAAGAAACAGCAGCAATGCTATAGTCAGACAGTATCCAAGGGCATTTAAATAGTTAACCTGCATCAGTATCAGTATTAACAACAAGCAGGTTACATGCAGGTCAGACAGCAATAAAGTATTTCGGATTCTAGTGCTGAAACACTAGACAAATACAAGAGATTCCACAAGTCCATGGAGTGCATTATACCACAGTGATGCATACAATATTAAAATTCTTCCCAAACATGAGAGTTAAAAATGCATAAAGATTTTTTTAACTATGCCCTCATAAGTTTGCGCATTTTAAAACATTTAAAGGCGAGTAATTTAATATAAGCTCAAGCTGAAATATATAGCACACGGTCTCTCTGTGTTGGTTACCTCTTGACTCCCCCGATTTGTTCCACCTTTTAATGGTGCTTTGACTATACTAATCTACCCAGAATTGTAAATGTATGCATGTATGTGCATAGTGCTGTCTGATATTTTAGTAAGGAGGAGGCTCCAGATCCATTGTGACCCCAAAGTTAAGTCCTTAATGAAGAGGCGCACGAATACAATTACAGCAGTCTGTATTTATAATACTTCAGTACGTTTGAAACAATAGGAAAATAATCTTCTGGGTGAACTCATTTCGATGTTTAGTTCAGATTTTTCTTTGTCAAAATGGAGTTTGTAAATGATAAAAAAAAATAGTGATGTAGCTGTGTGAAGTGATTACAGATTATTTGTTATAATGCAGGTGCAACCTTTACTTGCAAGCAAATAACAGCAAACGTGTACGTGTCCACATAAGAGGAACATATGTAGGCCACAGCATTTAACTAACCGCTGGTGCTACTTAGTACTTTACCGTTAAATACAATTTTCTGATTAACTTACTGGCTTTTTCTTTTTTTTAACCTAGACTTAAATATAATATAACCCTAAATATAACCCCATAGCTATGCGGTTGTGTCGGCTTACATAAATAATTACAGTTGTATTTTTCATACAAGCAGTGTTGCTTTGAAATTTGGCCAAAATAACATCTAAATCTGAGAAGGCTGACACAAGGCCTCACAGTGATGTCTATTTTGGCATCTGCTTGAAAATGGATTCCAGAAACAGTATGCATGCTATATTTGTACATAAATAAATACAGTCCTAATTTATTTAAGTGATATGTGAACTTTCAATAAACTACTTTTCCATATCCTGCAAAGCCTATCCTAGAATCCTATGACAAAACAATCCATGTCCTATTTACCAGTCTGGCTTGCAGCCACTCCACCAAGCTCTCTGCAGTGTTATCGGGCACATGGCTACGCAGGTTCTCTCGTTCATCTGCATCCATCAGCTCCAGCGCCCCCCGCAGATCCTCTAGTAGGTGGACTGCACGCAGGCTGCCTAGCAAGGGCGAGCTGGGAGACTGGCAGTCGAACAGACCATTGGAGAAGTTTATGGCCTTGGAGCCTATGGGGCGAAATTAAGCACATCAAAGGAAACGTTCAAATAACAACGGCAAATAGTTTTCGAGTCAAGCTTTCCATCATAAAATCTGAAAACTCATATTTTCAAGAAAATCATAATGAAGTTATTTGTGCATTAGGATAAAGTATATATTTAAAACCAAATTCTGACCAGGTAAAATCAATCAAATGAAACTGTAAACACAGTTATGGTCATTATGGTCCATTAGGCTAAATGATTTACACTTTGGCACTTCAAGACTGCAATTACAGGAGCCAGAGGAGAGCAGACGCACAGCACAGCTCTAATTTTAACAGCTAATATCTTAATTCTTCCTGCAGCCTTGCCGATGTTCCCAGGGATGGACAGTATTGTGCAGCCAGTAAGAATATAAAGTAACATATTTCCTCAGTGCTTAGCCAGTGGAAAAATCTACATCAAGTCCCACAGTCAGCCATTAAAGCCTGGACAGTAGGTTTTAGTGCCAGACCACTAAAATCATGACTGCACCGCTTCAGTTGTTTCGGAGATAAGTCATTTGCAAGACTATGATGCAGAGGGCTTATTTGCTCTCGGATTTTCCACACTGAGTGGGATGTCATAAGGTAATACATAACTGAGGGATCATTAACTCAAAATGGTGCATAACAATGGAGCAAATACGAAAGGTTACTTGCTGCATGCATCTACAGTGCACTGCATAAGTATTCAACCTCTGAAGATGGTGTGATGTTAAAACATTAATAAAAATGGTCATGCTTAGTTGATTTACAGACTAATCTCCCCTTTACACAGTTATTGTATATTGGTGGATGAATGTCAAGAGTCATTGATGTGCCATATTCTTTACCAGTTTTTAATAACAGATTTATTAGTGCTCCATGGAATGTTTAAAGTTGGGAATTTTTCTTTTATCAAACCAATCCCTGGCTAATTTCACAGAACTTCGTCCTAGATTTGTTTGGTCTCCATGGTGCGGTTTGTTTAGGCATGTTATCTAATCAAACTCTGGACTCCCAAGAACAAGTCAATTTTTTTCTACTAAATGATTAGTTATAGTAACACATTTAGAGCTTTTATATTACGGTGGTTGAATACTGTAAAAATAAAAATTCAATATAAGGGCTATGTTGCATAGTCTCATGACCTCTAATCCAATCAACTCCATATCAGTTCCAAATTGTTACAGTAGATGTGGTTCTAGCAGGGGGTATGGGGTGGGTTACTTAAACACAACACTGTACATGGTTTTATTTCCCCAGTTAACTGCTGAATCGCTACAGTAGCATACCTGCAATGATTCCATCCATCTGCTCCAAAGCTGCTGCCAACATCTCACTGGCGTCTGACATCATCCTGAAAACCTGCACAGTGAATGCAAAAGCCATCAGAAATGACCAAATTTGAAACACATAATGGTGGAAGAGCTTTTGGAAAAATATATAGGGTTCTTTTAAATAACTTTTACTCATCTTGATTTGTGCAAATTAATAAAGAGTCTTAACTTCATTCTGAAACCAGTATGTTTTTAAAATTTTGAAAATCACATCAATCAAATGGTGCATAATTAGTAAATTATGCATATGCAAAATGTGCAAAGAGCGACGTTTTGGTCCATCAAGCACCTAACCCTTCCGTTTGCTGTAATAATCTCAATTTTTCACTCTAAAATAAAGCAAAGTACTGGCTTCCTGACGCCCTGGGATTAATACTCCACGGAAGTATGGTTACTTCCCATCCTTTCCTGGTGGATCAGATAGCCGAACATCCTCTGATTATATTAGATCTGCTGCACTGGTTTTAGGACTCAAGCTGCCTTATACAGCTCACTGCCCAAAAATATTATACGTATGTAATTTAAGTAATAATAATAATAATAATAATAATAATAATAAAAAAATACAGCAAACATACTTGTTTTTATTATTTGTTTCATCCAACCAGTTCTTACCACTGGATTACATCCTCTACAGACACAGTAATTGTGCCAGTTATATAATAATTAATATCTATCTATCTATCTATCTATCTATCTATCTATAAATAAAAAATTATAAAGCAGTGATTGCAGTCTCATTTGTCTGTTTCCTTCAACACAGTTTTAATTTAACATGTTATTTCTGGGTAAATGAAGCTGAAGGCACAAGAATAAGCTACAGAACAGATTAAAGTACAGGTAGAGTTGTATTCAATATCCAGACATAGGGTTTTGGGTGAAGGTTTATCTCACATAAGCACTGTGGCTTTCCCTCTGCTATTTACTTCAGGTGTTTTGTCAACTTTTTCAGTTTTCTGGTCGGCTGCCAGAACAGTACACTTGTGGATACCTTTCAACTTTGTGGTCGTGGGGAAAAACAAAGACGGTTTTCAAATAGAATAGCTTCAGGCTGTTTTGATAATGTCAGCTTGAATCAAAAAAGACCAAGGGACTTGCATACTTCTCTGAAAGGCTTTTTCCTTAAGAATCAAAGTTTAAAGTGTAGCTAAGAAAGACACTTACGCTGGAGGACTTTCTGAATGAGCCTTCCAGCTCTCCAAGAAAGTGTGCAATGGAAAAATAATTTAATTGAAATTGAGTCATCTCAGGTGCTGAGTGATTTCTGGCTTGCAACAATACTTTCCAGTAATAACTTTGACATTATTAAGGCACAATTACAAGCAGCTTTTCAAGAGGTAAAGAGAACACGGGTGCCTTCCCAGTTCAGAGAAGCTAAAACTGGAGTCTCTCACTGATTAGGGGTCTGATTAAGCTCTGTACCATGCACCATTTTCTCTGACACTCTTACGACCTGCTCTTCTAATAGAGACCTCCCCCTTCCCTTTGGGATTCCTGGAAAACTCCTCCAGATGTGCTCTTGCTCACATACCTTACAAATCACACACTGCGCATGTAGGCCCCCCACTTCATATAAACATACATAGCGTACAACCCTAGCAGCGACGCAATGTTTTAAACTCTATACAACTACAATAATAAAATATCCCATTTCCTTGCTATGGGATTCTGAATAAAATCTGACTGCCTTACTTGGCTTAGAGCCTGTGGTCCCAAAAGAGTACAAAGGTAGATCTGCTTCTGGTTTATTTACATAGTTTGACATTGGCCAGATGTGTTAATGGGTCAGAAGGAGGGCAGTCTAAAAAACAAAAAAAACAAAACAATCCACTCTCTATCCATTTCCCCACGATGCTCTGTGTCACAGACATCAACATGTACATGCTGAGCTAGAGGTTTAACAAAACTGCAGATGTGTTACATATGTGGCACGAAGCACAGAAATAGCTAACACTTGAGACTCTGTATCGTGTGTGTATGTATTATTTATATTATATATATATATATATATATATATATATGTGTGTGTGTGTGTATATATGTATGTATGAGAGAGAGAAAGAGAGAGAGACAGACACACAGACAGACCATAAACTGACTGATGTTTCTGACTGACTGTATAAATTCATTATATTTAATGTTTTTTACTTGGAATAATAAAAAGCGACAAATTATTGGTTATGCTTTTGGGGTATTATACGGTCATGGTTTGGAGCGATGGTTTGGTGTCATTGCAAATCATTCGAGTGCTGTTCAGAATGAACACCTCACCTTTACTCCTTACAAAAAAATTAAAAATAAATAACATCTATCCTGATGGGAGTGGCCCTTTTCCAGATTGACCTTACACCCAACCATAGTGCAAGAGGGCTTACTCACTGGGCAAAAAAAAAATCAATTAAAAAATCCCAGTGTTCCCAAATGTTCTCTTTAAAGTGTAAGAAGGCCTGTTGTAAATTACAGACAAAAGTCTATTATTGATAATGTCTAAATAAAGTATTTTATTCAGATAGACTACAAAGACAGACACACTACAGATATCACAAAGAAATGCAGGTATCGATTAAAATATAAATCAAGAAAATAAAAAAGTCTTTATTTTTCGTGAGTGAAACAGTGAGTAAGCAGGAATGCTACCGAGCATCACACACACACAGAACAAAACATAAGAACAAAGGAAGTGTCTGGGGGGGAAAAAAAAGAAATACGAGGATCCAAAACAGAAGCTGAGGTCAGACAGGATGAGCCTGGCCTAATGACGTATTTGATCTTTGTCTGTGTATCTGCATTTCCTATTATGGCTGTGCTGCGGTGCGCATTAACAACTAACACAGTGTCCCACTCTGTTCCAAATTGACCATTTAGTGCATGATTGAATGGTTTTCCAAACTCCCTTAAGAGTTTAATACATTATTCCCCAAATAGTGCACCATTAATCTTGCGTACAACAAACATGCACTACAGCCACACTAAAGCAATGCAATGCATAGCGATCTGTTTCTGTTTCACTACCCAACATGGATAATGTAAATAAAAAAAAATGGTTTCAATTTAAATAGTAGTTCAGAGTAGGTTTGGGAAGGTCAGGAATACACATTCTTTTAGTCACTGCTGCCCTAAATATTTATACAGAAAATATATGAGTTAGCCTAAAGGTGTATACAAAACAGTCTTGCTGTTAATGATCAGATAAGTGGGCTAAAGGACGATTTCTGCCTTTTATGTGGAATCATGTAACAAACAATATCAAACAAACAATGTTCCATTAGTCTACAATCTAATAGATATTAAAGGTCAATTCATATTATGCCAATGTAAAGGTTTACGGCAGTCTTTCAAAAGACCGAGCCTATTTGCACATCAGCGATGCCTGAGTAACAGTTTTCTAAAAGTCTAAAACTGGTTTTAGGTCGTGCTTAAAAGCTTTATGTGTAATTAACGTAGGTGTGTATGAAGCATATAATCTAATCCACTCCATATGGGCCACAGCAGTGCAGCATGGTTAAAAGCTGTAAGCATAAATGTAGGATGCAGAGGAAACAAAACATGAAATTAAATGGTACGTTGGAGGCATCCAAAATATTCACAGAAAACAAAAAGTGCCAGGAAAAGGAAGCCATTAACAGCAGGCAAAGTGGCACATAGCAAACTGTTAACACACATGGAGAATAATAAAATAATAATAATTAAAAAAAAAAACCCCACAAAGAATTGGAATGAAATGAGAGCAGAGCGGGCATCTTGTGTACTTGAATGTTATGTTCTAAAGATGGATATATAAAAAAAAGAAAAAAAAAAAGATAAAATCTTGCCCTTTCTTAGCAACTACTTACTACCTTTCAGATCCATGATCCATCTGTGCTGAGGCTGAAAAGTACACTTAGATCCCTTCTTTAAATATTTGATACAACCTATAATATATTACACTCAGGTTCCATACTCCAGTGGTTCCTCCACTTTTGTGACTCTTGAAATATGTAGATTGAATTATACTCCCTTCCTCTCCCTCTGGACTCACCCTAAATCATATTACAGCAACCTTCGGTTCGGCTCCAGGAGATGTGGCCTGCACTACAGTCTTTTTGCGGTTCAATCTGCTAGTGTCGTAAACACGCAAACTTAATACCCTCGCTGCTATTCCTGGTTCATAATTTTATCATGCACCTCAGCCACCAAAAACAGATAAACAATATTTATTTTAGTGTCAGTGTGCAGCTGTTCCTCACAGCCAAGCTGCATTTTCCTGCTAACAACATCATGAATTCTAAGAACATTGAACAAAAAAAACGGTCATTGTTGAAGATTTTCGAGCAACCCAATACGTTTTCGTCTGTCAAGAATGTGCAAACTTTTGTACAAAGCTTTTTGCAACCCAATTTGATCAATTCACCAGGTTGTGCATTTCAAACAGCCGATTAATATCATAAAACTCCTGGTTTATGCGAGGTTATTACAAAAAGAAAATCTAAAATCTTTCCGGTTAGTCATGTTATTTCATCCCAAACTGTAATGCTGTTTCTATCTTATGCAAAAGTTACTGGATAACTTCTTGTTATAAATGTTATAAAACTGAACTGACTTGAATTAAAAACCTACTTCAAAACTTATGAGATTAGTCAAGATGCTATTTTATTGTATGAAATAAACTGGGTAAAGGGCGGCAACGATGCACAAACACTACACTACACTACACTACACAACACATCACATCATAACCTTGTGCTCCAGTACATCTGATTACATGCACATTATTAACGTGTGCTGCTAATATCATGAAGAGCAGCTACGCTAATTCCTCTCCACTGCTTCTCTTTCTCTACACATCCCGAGGCATCCTGAGGTTGCTCCAGCCCCAGTCACGTCCCACCTTATGAAGATTGTGGACCTTTAAAGAAGTAGATGCCGCAAACATCCCGAACCATTTAAAGACGTACCAGTGACTATTGGATCCCACTACATGTGTGGAGTTCTGACGCTGGACCTTCCTGAGTGTTAAAGGCTCTGGCATGGAGAAGCTGGTGTTGGATCTGTGATAATCGCAAATGTTGAGCTTATGAGTTGCCCAGTAGCTCCTAATTTTTTTAACCACAAATGACTGTAATAGACTGTAGGAAGGACATTACTCATAATCTTACATTCCAGTGCTCATGTTAGTTCTTACTCTCCAGTGTTCTGTATTGGTTTAAAGACTATAATCAAACTCTTGATGTCACTCAAATGAGGATGGGTTTTTAGTCTGGGTTCCTCTCAAGGTTTCTTCCTCATAACATCTAAGGGAGTTTTTCCTTGCCACAGTCTCCATGGCTGCTAATCAGGGATAAATGTCTATTGTGAAAAGTGCTATAGAAATAAACTTGACTTGTATCTCTGTACGGTGTTGTGTGCTTACAGAAAACTATAAGCATTGTATAGAAACAATTGTAAGAAGAAAGCAGCAGTCAGGCAGCTCAAGACTTTTCTTCCCTGCTGGGTTTCAGTGATTTCACCCCTAAAAGCACGAGCGCACCACCAGGTACAGATCTTCTAGCACCGTTAGACACGAGCTGCATGCAAAGTATTGCTTTTACTCCAAAACCATGTCTCCTGGAAATAAAAGTTGTGCAGAAAACAAACCGTTCGCTTTAAAGGAGCTGAATATAATCACTGGACCGCCACAGCTGTTTCCACTTAACGCACTAAACTATGTAACCGCGCGCGCGTGTTACATTTACAGAGTATATCTAATGCAAGTACCAATAGGATGTAATGTAACCTGTGATTGCATGCTCAAAAAAAACATTATACAAAAGCATCGTAAACTTAACACAAAATAGACCAAAATGCAAAATTAAAATGACTGATGGCTGATTAAATTATACAAACAGGAGGAAACAAAAAGTTCATTTATTCTTCCCAACTTCAATCATAGGAAATGACCCACCTTTTCCTCTTGACTTGGCACCCAAGAATTCCTTTACGTTATATATAAATATTCTCCAATGTTTATCCGTTTGTCTCTTCAACTTTCCTCCAACTCAGGTCGTTCATACTCATTTATTTATTTTCTTGTGGGCACTTAATAAAGCAGCCTGCTCCTGACTACGCGCGTCCTCCAAACTTCTGAACGGCTTCCTGCGCATGCGCCGCAGCAGCAACAACTCGGGAAAGTTTCTAAAGGCTTAATTGCCAACTGCGCATGCGCATATTTAACATCACAACATGGCTTTGTTTGAGTTCGTTATACTTTTACTTTTTTGTCATGTTTTTTTGTGTATGTATATATGATTATATATACATTTGTCTATTTTTTGTTGAAAGATTTATTAGGCAACTCAGCACATTATCTTTAGACTACATGATTTATTTTTGATTCAATATTTTTAAGTAAAACGCAATGTCTACCCCTTGTGGTCATATAAAGAATTACACGTCGCCAGAAAATAACACAAATAGGCATCAGGTGTGCTGTTTAGTATCTGGTTCATTCTCTCCCTCTCCCTCTGCAGACTGTCACTAACACCCGATAAAGATTGCTTTATTAATCAGATTTGTTGAACTAAATTTGTTCTCCTATTACATTTGTAGACGTAAAATATACGGTTGAATTTGACCACTGAAATAACCACTGAATTGTTGAGTGTAAATGTAAACATAAAAAAAATCTGGATACTTTTTGAAAAACCCGATTTTAATAACAGTTCTCTGAACACTAAAAAACAACCAAAGAAAAAAACTACTAATTAATTATTTTGCACGTGATGAAAAAGACAGTCCAGGTAAACAAATACTTCATATGAATGTTATCTCCATATTCATAGTCGTTTTTTTATATAAGTATTCCTAATTTATTGGCATGATTTTTGCAATAGGATTTTTAACAATCACATACGTGTTATGGATGTAGACAGCAAAAATGATGATCCTTTATTTGGTAGATATTTGTGTGCTTCCACATTTGTACGCTAGATGGCAGAAAAACATAATTACTGTTTTGCATTCAAGACCAGTAAGAACAACTTTGTGGTATAGTCGTTGGTTTCTGACTAAAAGTCTTTAAAAATAAATAAATAAATAAAAAATATTTTAAACAAATACATTTTCTTCCCCTCCTCATCTATCACCTCTTCCTATTTCTTCTCAACATTTCCATCCTCTTTTTTTTCTCTCCAATTGACCATAGAACCCCTTCTCCTCCTCCTTCTCTTCTTCTTCTTCTTCTTCTTCTTCTTTACCTCCTCCTTCTAGTCCTGCTGCTTTTTAATCTTCATGTCCTTCTCCCCCCCCCCCCACACCTCTTCTTCCGCTGGCATCAACTGTTCCTCATTTCCTTTCCCTATTCTCCTGCTAGCTCTTCCCCTCCTTTTCCTTGTTCTCACTATGCTCAGATTTCCTCCCATCATCACCATTATCATCTTCTCCTTTTGCTTGTCATCCTTTTCTGCTACTCTTCCTCCTCCTTTTCTTTTTCTTCTTCTTTGGTAAAATTTACATTTGCATTATCCGTGAAACAGATTGCTATGTTTTGCATTGCTTTAGTTTTACATTATTGTGTGTTGGTTAAACTAAAATGAAGCAAAGTCAGCGAGTTGTTAGCTTCAGTGTAAGCAGATTTCGCTTGTACAGATGACATTCTGATCTGCCTTTGTAATGTCAATCCTGTTCTCATGTCCTTATCAGTAAGCATAAATAATTCCAGATATTTACATTTACATTTACATTTGCGGCATTAAGCAGACGCCCTTATCCAGAGCGACGTACAAAAGTGCTTTGAGTCTCTAGCAATGAATAAATCAACACTGGTATGCCAGATTACAAACTTAATATAAATATAACTCTTGAATTCTACAAAGCAAACTTGGAAAGTGCTAATTTAAGTGTTTCAGGAAGAAGTAGGTCTTCAATCCTCGCTTGAAGATAGCCAGGGATATTATTTACTAATTAAAATGTCATCATGTCTGCATTTGGACAGTGCTCATTGTACAGTATAGTTGATGGCATTGTCTACCCTTTAACGAGTTAATGAGTATTGAAGAAACAGCTCAAAAGTTCAGAGGAGATACCTAAGATAAATGGAGTTAGTGTGTGGCTTCAGTCTTCAATTATCGGGAACAATTGACCTTTCCTGTTTTACTAATGTACTAAATGGAGGTGAACTTAATATACAAATGTTCTTGTTAAAAATGACTCCAACCAGTGTGGGTTTGAGTGGTGCTTGGTATGCAAAGTGGTGTACCTCACCACCAGGTCATTTTGTGCAGACACTAAATCCTCAAGTAAACAAACTCACCTAATTTTAGACCAAACATTCTTCACATGCATCTGGTCTATAGATCATTTTCTATTACAGTTTCTGTTGTAGAAAAATCAGTCTTTGTGTCTGATGCCACGGTTTGTTAAAAAGATATATTAATAAATATTTTAGTATTAATTTTGACGTTGTTCTGTTGGTAAACAGTAAACTGATAATGAGGTCTGTGCCAGGCTGATGGAATAATAGATAAGCCTAGAAGGGCAGGGTTCTTCGTCCACTTGAGAACGGGTTGTTCTAAAAATAGGGTAGATGATTATAAAACAAATACCTACAGTGGTAAAAAAATGAAAATAAAATCATGCACCATTATCAAATTTAAATTTATTTACATGAATTCTAGTTATGAATTAAATAGATTTGATCCAAATACCAAATGCAAACTAATTTGTTCATAAACATATTCAAGATTAAAAAGCTTTATGGGGCTAGATAAAAGAATTGCAATATTGGTGCACACATTTCAATTATGTACAAATATATCGATTATGTTCATACAATTTATCACGTACTAAGAGGGGTAATATGGGTGTCACATATATTTTGAAAACAATTATGCAGGACACATGAATTCATAAATTGAATATAGAAACATACATTATAGGCATTATAATTTTATGATCAGTGAAATGAATAACACTATAACTTCTTAATGGCACCTGTTAGTGGGTGGGATAAATAAGGCAGCAAGTGAACATTTTGTCCTCAAAGTTGTGTTAGAAGCAGGAAAAATTGGTAAACTTAAGGATTTGAGTGAGTTTGACGAGGGCCAAATTGTGATGGCTAGACGCATGGATCAGATCTCCAAAACCGCAGCTCTTTTGTGTTGTTCCCAGCCTGCAGTGGTCAGTATTTATAAAAAGTTGTCCAAGGAAGGAACAGTGGTAAACTGACAACAGGGTTATGGGGGGCCAAAGCTCACTGGTGCACATGGGGAGTGAAGGCTGACCCGTGTGATCCGAACCAACAGACGAGCTCCTGTAGCTGAAATTGCTGTAGAATGCCCAACAACAGAATGTTGTTAATGCCCAACAGGTCAGGACTGTTTCAGCAGCAAAAGGACCAACACAATAACAGGGAGATGGTAATAATGTTATGTTTGTTCAGTGTATACTGTAAATATTTATTTTTTGAGGCAGTGAATATGTACAGTAGCTATATGTGAGTGACTCAAAATTATTAATATATGCAAATATTAGTTGTAAAATGCATGTAAGAAATATGTACATTCTATTCACACCAGTATCCAGATTCTACTTGGATAACATATAATATAAATACAGATTATATTAATATATGTAATGATAAATTAGAGTATACACTACGAATCTATACCATATACAGATATATTGTATGTACGATAGGTCTATCCATGCACTGACTAATTAGTAAAGACAGTCATGTGACACGTGTACTTCTTAATTAAGTACAAATTTGAATGATGTTATAAGGATACTTAGTCACAAAAACAAATATATGTAATAGGGTGAGTAGGAGTCTATCTATGAATTTGAATTACTCTTCAAAGCTTTGAATTCATTAATGCATTTGTAATTTTTAGGTATCTGATTTTATCTACAACATAAATGTATAGGAACAAACCCACAAACGCACATGATGGAGGCAGAGTTTACCGGTGAGTGGAGTCTGGATGTAGATTAAGTGCTATTGTGGGTTATTGTGGAAGCCTATTGAAGATGGATAGAGGACTTTGTTGACTGACCTTCCTGTGACAATTCATCTCTGTAACTCGACATAAAAAAAGTGCAGGTTACTCTGCCTGGAGCTCAGATCTAAACAATTGTTGTTATCAGAAAAAAATACTTTATGTGGCATTGGACAAGGAGAGAATCATCATTGTTTTCAACATTGCAATGATTCATGTGCAGCTAGTTTATAAGATATGCTCTTATTTGTAAAGAGAAAAGAGGACATACTGTAGTAATATGAGCATTATGTAAGTTGAAACTTTGTGGAAGAGCAGGTAAGCTTGCAAGAGGATTCTACAGTATCCAAACAAAATGTGATGGGGTGAAGCTTGTCAAATCAAATCAATAAAATTTTATTTGTCACCTACACATACATACAGATTACGACATGCAGTGAAATGCTTTTTACAACTGTCAAGCATTTAAGCATAAAAACAAATTTGAATTAAAGATCAAAATAAAACAGAAAAAAGGTAGATAAATAAAAAGTATAAACTCTGTAAAATATATAAAAATATTTGTACATCATCGATGAGTAATTTGTACTTCTAATATTTGCCATTAAGTGATTTAGTCTGATTGTCCTTAAATTTTAGTGTGATTGTCTTGCTTTTATTCTCTGGGCTGTTCAAACAACTTCAACTATGGACATGAAATGATAGAAAAGTAAGGAGTATGCTGTATGTATATATATATATATATATATATATATATATATATATATATATATATATATATATATATATATATATATATATATATATATATACAGTACAGACCAAAAGTTTGGACACACCTTCTCATTCAAAGAGTTTTGTTTATTTTCATGACTATGAAAATTGTAGATTCACACTAAAGGCATCAGAACTATGAATTAACACGTGGAATTATATATGGAATTATATACATAACAAAAAAGTGTGAAACAACTGAAAAACGTCATATTCTAAGTTCTTCAAAGTAGCCACCTTTTGCTTTGATTACTGTTTTGCACACTCTTGGCATTCGCTTGATCAGCTTCAAGAGGTAGTCACCTGAAATGGTCTTGAAGGAGGTTTTCTTGGTCAAATAGCCCTTGATGCCTTCAGTGTGACTCTACAATTTTCATAGTCATGAAAATAAAGAAAACTTTTTGAATGAGAAGGTGTGTTCAAACTTTTGGTCTGTACTGTATATATATATATTATATATATATATACATATATATATATATATATATATATATATATATATATATATATATATATAATATATATATATATATATATGGCAAGAGAAGAACAGTGTTTATGTGGCCCTTGCAGTTGATTTCCTCAAGTTCTTATTGAGTAATTTAATATCTTTATTGACTTAGAGATGGATATATCAATATGCCTTCCGGGTATTGCACTGTGGGATGAGACAATAGCAGTCAACATTTTAATTCTTCTACGCAACAATAACCAGCAAAAATGCTTCTTTTGTACTCTATTAAAAAAAAAAAAAGACACATTTCACAGCATTGTATACCAATAAAACTCACTGTTCACTGTATTAAACATTTTATATCTGGTAAGTAGGGTGGCAAGTTGCACTAGCTAGAGTGTGTATGAGCTCATTATCTAGGTGTCTAGCGCTACATAAGCTATGCATCCAATCATTTGCCAGTGACTGATTTTTTTACTCTAAGTAAAGTGTAGATAGGTTTCAGTGGGTTTTCTGAGGAATAACTGTCTTCCCGTGCATATCTGCATATCTGACACAGGTTGCATGCTAGTTTTAGCTTAAAATAAACATTAATGGATTAAATATCTCCAGTAAATGTCCCTGAATGTTTAATTTAGTAATGCTTGTGAATGTTTAGCGGTGACTGTGCTGACATCAACTGTGTGCTAATCTTTTCTGGGACATGACTAGGAATAATGATCAATTTATTTATTAATTTATGTATTAATTTAGATTAGCCAATGTATACATGCATATACAGTACATTATACATTACATTATAGTACATTATCTATATCTATATATATATATATATATATATATATATATATATATATATATATATATATATAGAGAGAGAGAGAGAGAGAGAGAGAGAGAGAGAGAGAGAGAGAGAGAGAGAGAGAGCTGTATAACTGCAAAATTGCAGTTGTGTATTTTCCATTATTTTGCTTGCGTGATCAATAGGCATTGATGTAAAAATAGGTTTGATGTCAACAAGCGAAAGTAATCAAAAACAACTGTGTTGCAACTTAATCTAATGAAACAAATTGCTCTATTGACTTAAATGACACTTGAAGTTAACATACACACACACACACATATATATATATATATACGTTAACTTCATATACTGTGTATATATATATATATATATATATATATATATATATATATATATATATATATATATATATATATATATATACAGTTAATCACTTATGAATGAATATATATATATATATATATATATATATATATATATATATATATAATATATATATATATATATATATATATATATATATATATATAATGTGTGTATATATATACAATTTCGTGAATATATACAATTAATCACTTAAAAATAGTAGTGGTAATTAAATGAGAATTATGAGTTGTAATCTTTGTCATTCATTAGCAGCTAAACCACCTAAAGAAGTACTTAAATAGCAATTCCCCACTCTGGGGCTTTCTTGTGTGGGATTGAAAGAAGGGGGTGGATTTCTTTGATGACTTGGTCTACTGTGACATTCCAGCAACAATTTCTGCTGAATGCTTCCAAGAAAAGTGTATCTTAAAAAAAAGCCACTTTAGTGAAACCATTGCAGATCCCACAAAAAAGTGTCCATGTCACAGAAGGCCACGGGACATCTTTTAATTATGTCTAGTAACTGGCAGGTGGTGAAGAGGAGAGAAAGCTCTAGCATGACAGGAAGGATTGGTTAGGAGATGCACTTAAGAAACACCGAATAAAGAGAGCAGCCCTTAACAAGAGGATTTGGTTGACTTTAAGAAAAGTGGTAGGAGATCACCCAGACACTGCATCTATATCTGTTTGCTTTTTTAATTACAGAATTGTGGTTCCCTATAATCTTCATTGAACAGCAAAACAGATCGGTAATGGTTTATGTATCCAATTATATACTTTACACATTCATAAGCATTGCAAAATATTTTCTGTGCTATAAATAGTTGGAACACCCTCAAACTGAATAGTAAGTCTCGAAAGTGCCCTTGAAATAAAAATATTATCAAAAAAAACCCTTTAAATATTTTCAAATAAATAAAAATTTGCTCACATATGCATCTTTCTAGTTTGACATAACAACAATGCCCTCATATGTCAGTGACATTTAAGGAAGAGCTGGACAGGAAATCAATTTAAATATTCAATCATGACATCTGTGTTTTGCGTTATTATCTGGTCCAGGTTCCTTGAATTGTGGATGAATTTTACACAGAGCACTGAGACAATACAACACGCAGTGACTCAAACCATGATTCATGTTTATGTAGTTAGGGATGTCAATGCCAATCTTTCTTGTCGTTTCTGCGTCACCTTGACACAGAGGATGAAGCACATTTTTTATTTAAAGCAACTGCAGTTTGCTCATAGCTGTTTGTTTTCGTTTGAATTCAGTTTTTCATGGAATGGATCAATTGTATTAGCTACAGTAGAAGATTTTGTTAGCTACATTTTACCTAAAAAGCAACACAAGCAGATATGTGAAGTCCTTTCAGTTTAAAAGAGTCTCAAAATAATTTGGCCAGTTTGTGTGTATGTTTTTATCATGCCTGCCTTCAGAATTCACAGTATTAAACAAGTTGTGCAGCGAAAAGTGTTGTGCAGCAAAAAGCTCCAGGATCCTTGCTCTTGAATTGATCAGGTCGGGTGTGCAGATTTTCACGTTCTCTCTATGTTCATGTAGTGTTCCATCTGATTTTTTTCCACCTGTTATATAAAATGTTTGAAAGATGTATGTGGAACAAGAAGTACCTGATAAGGATGTTTATCATTTAAATTGTAATTTAATAACAACTTGAACAAAGCTTTAAAATGAGCCATACAGTAAGTTACAGTATATAATGGCAGTATTTGATTTACATTTTACATTAATTTTCTTTTTGCTTGTTTTTTTTTTGTTGTTTATCATTTAATTTTACATTGCAACAGCTGGTAAACTAAGAAGTCATCTAACAAGTAAAATGTGTCTGCTGTAATGTAATGTATCCTATAGATTTTACTTGACTGTATATGGTCATATACATAGACACTGCTGGGCAATAAAGCCTGGCAAAAAATATTTATCTTGAAGGTTTAAAGTTGATGGGGGATGTCATCATTTAGGCACTTTTAATATTTACGTATTTATATCCTCTAAGGATCCATGCCTGCTTTTCAAGTACATTTGGCAATAGATATTTTATTTATTTTTCGACCTCTTTCTGACACAAACACACCAACATAGAAAAACTCTATTACAAAGATTAAATTGAATTAAAAAGCCAATGGTTTGGAGTTTCAATGTCATACCAGGAAAGTGCTCTTCCCATGTCTGTGTGGTTTTCTCTCGCCTCTTATAAACATTCGATAATGTATAGGCCATGTTACATTGCACCTAGCTGGGAATAAATATGTGAATGTAAAGTATGTATGCATATTGGTGTCCCACCAAGGATCTACATTGTGACCTATGTTTCCCTACAATAGGCTCTGGATCCACCATGAACCTGACCATGATTATGCACTTACTGATGTAACTAAATAGATCAAACTTAAAACACCTTTATCAGCACATATTGTTTGTCTACCATGATTTTGCAATGTATTTTGCAGGGCTTTTCAGGATAGGGCCTACAGGTTATGAAAAACCAACATCAGAAGTTAAACATTAATGTGATGTAATTCCATTCTTCAAACAAGAGAAACAACTGGTAAAATATTCTGCATACTTAAGTAAATGAAACCTTGGCTATATTTGGTATGAAGAAATTTTCATACAACACTGTGTGCATTTTTATAAAAATGTAATAATGGCACATAAAAGCAATATAATGCAAGTAAAAACCTGCAAATGTATTTTGTAACCAGTGTCACTATTTGTTAAAAATGACTTTTAAATGTTTATATGATTCATATTATTACACTTACTTTATTCACAGGTCAGTAATAGTTATAAAGGTTGTGCAGTACTGTACTTGGCATTATACTGAATAGTGGCACTTACTTACACTATTGGAGTACATTAAGCTGTATGGGGGATTACGAGAGTTTTATTATTAATAAAAAAAGAAATTTTTTAAAATTACTCACTTATCATCAGAATGCATCTAAACTATTGTTTATTAGCTAGATTATTTTTATATTGAATAGAATATTGTTTAGCTTTAATGTCAAATAAACTATTTTAATAAGGTCTTCAATATATGTTGATATTATATTAATGTTGCATCACTGAACGACCGCCTTGAATTCCACTGTATATCTTGAATTCATGTTGAAAATCCACTGAAATGCAGTCAGCATAGCTATAACACTAAAGAGAATGTAGCCTGTGAACCACCTTGCCGTAATCAACATGCTTATTTGAAACAAATGAAATGAAATTGCCAAGTAGCACTAATTCTATCTACTTTAATACCTTTAAAGAATCAAAGAGTAACATTGCCTTATTTATAAGAAAACCTTGTCGCAAGGTCACACCGCTGTGTCTGAAGGACGCTAATAATTTAACTTCACCTAGTAGCTTACATTATCATCCAGCAGCAGCTATCCAAGCTTATGTGATCACACGATAAATATAATTATTTTAGAGTGCAGATTAGACCACCTGCTCAGATAATCTGTTACCTGCCAGTTCTAATGATTCTTAGCACATCAGAAATACTGCTGGGACTTCAGAAAAAAAACAATTCTAAACAAGAAAAAAAGTAAAAGCTGAAAGATTAGCATTAATCTGATCATCACAAACATAATGTTGTGATGATCCTTGCTGATTTTTAACATAAGGATAAGCAACAGAAACATAACTGACTTGATCTCGAAATATGTTACAGAAGTCTAGCCAGGCAAATGAGTCAGCGAAGAAAATCATGCTTTAAACGATTAAATAACTTCATCATCGCTGCTAATGCTACTCTCTGACAGCCACTTACACTGCCTGAGCAAATCATGTTTATTTTTTCCTTCTTGGTTGTACTGTTTTTTAGGAACGATCTTAGAACTATTACCATGAACATAACTTAGATTGCCTAAAAATAAGCAACATAAAAACAAATTAGCACAGAATAAGATGAATGAAAACAGCAATGCTAATATTTTAGCGAGGGAAAGATAACAGCCTTACAAGATACCTCAGAAAAAGCCAATAAAAGACAGCAAGATTTAGCAAGAAATAGAATAACAGATATACATCAAGGCTAACAAGTATTACATCAGCATATTAGCGAGAAAAAAGATAAAATGTGAATATGTGAAAGTGATTATGCAGGGACAGTTATTCTAAAGGAAAACCTTGATCTTGATCTTGATCTGTAGATCACATCCATATGTGTAAACCATTTCTCTCGAATCATTGTTTCTTTAGCACAGTGCATTTAATATGCATCATTGAAAAAAAGGTTATAAATGTCTACAGTTAGGATGTTAGGCATTGTTAGTCATGGATTTTTCCAAGACAATTATGACATTTGTGACATGTTTGTGGGTTTGGATTACTTCATTTGTGTATTAAGACAGAATTGGCCCATCCAATTCTTGTTAACAAAAAATTATTTGCATGAAACAACATATTTGTCCTCAAAAAAGAACAGATATTTTAACTGGGATGATTTGATATCACTTAATTTCAAGTATCGCCATTCAGTACTTTTCCTAAGAAAACATATGCTTTATATTACTTTTTAGTATTTAGATTGTGTTAGGTTCCTTGGTGGTCTAGTGGTTAGGATGCGGCGCTCTCACCGCTGCGGCCCGGGTTCGATCCCCCGGTCAGGGAACCAACCCTAGCCATTAGGGTTGCACAAGCCTTAGTGCTGGTCCCAGGCCCGGATAAATGGGGAGGGTTGCGTTAGGAAGGGCATCCAGCGTAAAAACATGTGCCAAATCAAACATGCGGTGGCGACCCCTAACGGGAGAAGCCGAAAGAAAGTATTTAGATTGTGTTGACTATAAGCAGTTATTCACTTTGTGTAACCTCTTAGTTATGATACACAAGCTATAATCTACTGCATTTTTCCTCTAAATTATTCATATTTATTATGTGATAGCATAGGCCCTATGTTCCCTGCACAGTGTTATCACAGAAACAAGGGTGTGTGAAGCTTCAAATAAACCACACATTTTTTTATGGCCAATACATTGCATTTTTAATGGTTGTTAAATATAAGCAGATTATAACGGATAAATGTAGTCTTTATTTTTGCAGCAGCAGCACCTAGCTAAAAGTACACAAAATACACAAGTGATATTAACTACTAAGGTGTGGGTAAAATGTGGGCATATTGAGCTCTGAGTAAAATTAGAGCATCAGGCAACTTTTAAGGGCAAGAGGAGACACGGCAATTGTGGTTAAGATCTGGCACCAGCATCAATTCAGGCAGCTGGAGAGCACATATGGCTCAACGAAGAGAGAGAGAGAGAGAGAGAGAGAGAGAGAGAGAGAGAGAGAGAGAGAGAGAGAGAGAAGTGACTTTTAGTTTACTGTAGTTTAAAAGAGTGTACATCATTCAGAGTGCAAGTATGGGCAGGTTTATATATTACAGCATAACTAAAAGCAATAGCCAAAGGGTAACACAGGCATTAGGTCACCCTGGGACATATGGTGTGTTAGCACTCCACCGTCAACAAACATGACTGATTGTGTCTAAATGTAGGGGGCACCGGCATTAAATCAGTTTAAAGGGTTTACCAAAAGTCTCTGGCCATGAATTCTGTGAGACATATATTTATTTATACTTATATTGCATGACTAAACAAGTATATAGGTTTCAGTCTAGAGATTTACACTGAAGCATAATTAAAAGGCTTAATCAATAGTTAGGCACAAGTAAAGAACATACACCTCTTGATCAATGTGCTGTAGCAAGTCTGATTAAGGTTCAGGTTCTTTGGGTAACTACAAAAGGGGTCAGGGTTCAGTGCCGTCAAGATGCTACTGATGGGTTTGACACTAAAACAGAGTTAAATAATTTTGCTTGCACCTTTAGGTAACATTTTACTTAGGTAGAGGTTACTAAGGGTTATACTTATGTAACCCATAGAGAAATAAGGGCTACTATGCTGTAGTTTTACTCCCAACCATAGGGGGCCTTGGGGGCTGACTCGATTAGAGCCTTAGTTATCAGCTTTTCCCCCCTTTTTGTTTTTTCATCTCCTCGTGAATGCCAGCAGAAATACCTCTTCTAAAATTATAAAACCAGCAGGAAGCAGAGGAAATAATTCCAAATAAAAACAATTGAAACTCCGGTGAGTGAAAGCACATTTTGCTAAGTATGATGCTACTGATCATGGTGCTAAAATGTTATTGGGGAATTACCTTAAAACTAAAAACCAGTCGGAGTGTTTGCAGAGTTATCTGTAAAGTTAAAATCCAAACAAACTATGTGTCTTTATAATTACATAAGGTTGATCTACTTAGTTATGTGTCATGGTGTTACAATGCTAAAGGGTGGCTAAGGCTGTAGCTCGTTAGCATCGGTGCGCTAGCATGTAAGTGGAACAGAATGGTTTAGGATAGCATGAAAAATTTACATGTCATTTATTTTGTAATTACTGTTTATGCAATATGAGTAAATACAACATGTTTATTATATCCAAAGTACATGGTTAATGTAATTGATTGTGTTAAGTTCTAATTTTCTTGTTTATTGTTTATGCTAATCAATTTCCATGTTAAACCTGTGTTAAAAAAGGTAATTTTGAATGTATGATGGAGTTTGGAATTGATGTGTAACCAGAAATACCAGAAATATTATTACAAATAATTAAATTGTAAGTGTGAATAGTTGATGTAACTTGAATAATAGATTGAAGTGTATTCCTAAATATTGGTAACATGCACTTTAAAAGAAAAAGAAGTTAATGAGGTCTCATGTTAGAAAAGGAAAAGAGAACTGAATTGTTTTTGTCTGTACCGTTTGTGCAGATTGGTTTTTTTTTGAGTACTAGAAAGTCTGGATGAACCGAGATGGCGAGCCTTGCCCAGCGAGACTGGTAGATGATCTTAACGGAGTGGCCAGCCGTTGATTTGTCACCAGAGGAATCCTGATTTACGTCGAGCGTGCCAGTTAAGGCATTATTCACACACAGTAGTGTTACACCAAGTGCACTTGAGGACAAAGTTATTACAGAGTTACTACAGAGTTACTTAAACACACATTCACAGAACTTTGGATCCACAATACCATATTCACTTACGGAACCAATTGAACATTTAAGGGGAATTTACTTTATTATTTGATTATTTTAAAGAGCTCTTCCTTTTTTTTTGTTTCAACATTATTGTGCCATTTATTTTGCACTGTTGTAAGAAGGCAATAAAATTGTCAACTGTTCAACTCAACCGGAGCTTCTCGTGTGAATTGGCACAACCTACCTCTCATCGAACCTAGGTAGATGTTAGCGTCTTTTAGCTACTTCCATAAGATTTATACCATAAGCGCTACACTTACATTGCTATCATTGCTATATGCCACCTGCATAATCCCTTCGTGACCGCTGACATGACTACAACACTTAACTAGAAATGGATAAAAAAAAAGGTTTATTTAAATAGGTTTCAGCTGACAAAGCGTTTTCTAATGTCAAATGCATAACACCTAAGTCAAGCGACATAGGTTTGTCTTGACACAAGGTTGCGTTGTGACATTTTCCAGGCTGACATTTATTTGAACATCATGACAACTGATTTTGTAGCGCACATCAAAACTGAACTTTAACTTAGATTAGGAAAGCTAATATGCATTTTAATAAGAATCAGAAAAATAGGCATGAGCTATATGGCTCAAAGGAAGATCAATCATACCCATATATATGTTTGGAACATACATGATTGCATATTTAGTCCCTCTTTGCAGTTATATATTCTGGAAAGGCATTCCACAAGATTTTGCAGTGTGACTGTAGGGATTTGCTCATTTAGCCAATCGTAGCTCCAATTATTGTGCAAACAGTTTGGATCAGGCTCACTTAGGGGTGTGATGGTCGGGTCCACATACTTCTAAAATAGATATTGTCATAAATGTCATTGTTAAAACCTTTACTATATATAGCACTTCCAAGTACATGAGACACTGAGCCTTATTTCTTTTTCCAGCTCCCAACTTTAATTGGGAGAAAGAGTGATATCACATATAGAATCTGTAATAAATGGCTACATACACTTGTTTTCTGTATGTATCATGCACCCCTAAAAGCACTATCCTTAAATGAAAGGTAAAACTGTGCTGTAATAGTGTAGCACAGCACTGTTAAATAGACAAATCTAATTGGTCAGATGGTACTAATAATTACTATTTTATCTAAAAGCAGCATTGACAGACATTCCATCGGTAATTAAAATTATATTGTAGGTTTGTATTAATTTGCTCGTACTAAAATGTTAAAATGTGTGCAATAACAACTTAAAATAAAGAAACCCAGCAATTAGGGTTGCACAGGCCAGTGCACTCTTAGTGCCGGTCCCAACCCCAGATAAATGGGGGGTTGCGTTAGGAAGGGCATCCATTGTAAAACATGTGCCAAATCTAACGTGGATCATAAACAAGAATTTCATACCGGATTGGTCGAGGCCCGGGTTAATTGGACTACTGTTGGCCGAAAGAGGAGAAGGAGAGGAGGAAGATGTCTACAGAGACAGCAGGGAAAGGAGAGTGGAGGTTAGAGTTGGTACTTTAAATGTTGGTACTATGACTGGTAAAGTGAGAGAGTTAGCTGATATGATGGAGAGGAGAAAGGTAGACATGTTCTTTGTTCAGGAGACCAAGTGGAAAGGGTGTAAGGCCAGGCACATTTAAGGGGGGCTTTAAACTGTTCTTTCATGCTGTGGATGGAAAAAGAAATGGCAGTGGTGAATACTTATTTTAAGATGAAGCAGGAGCATAGGGTGACGTATAAGAGCAGAGGAAAGTGCACACAGGTGGAATACATTCTATGTAGGAGATGCAACCTGAAGGAGATTGGAGACTGTAAGGTGTGGCAGGGGACAGTGTAGCTAGACAGCATCGGATGGTGGTCTGTAGGATGGCTATGGAGGTAAAAAAAAAAGAAGAGGAGGAGAGTGAGGACTGAAAAAAGAAAAGATGGTGGAAACTGAAGGAGGAAGACTGTAGTTGACAGTGTTGTATGGTTTAGAGACAGTGGCATTGACTAAAAGACAGGAGGTGGAGCTGGGGGTAGCAGAGCTGAAGATGTTGAGATTTTCATTGGGTGTAACAAAGATGGACAGGATTAGAAATGAGTTTATTAGAGGGACCACACATGTGAGACGTTTTGGAGACAAGGTGAGCAATTGAGATGGTTTGGACATGTGCAGAGGAGAGACATGGGGCATATCGGTAGAAGCCGCCAGAAAGGAGGAAAAGAGAAAGGCCAAGAAGTAGGTTCATGAATGTGGTGAGGGAAGACATGCAGGTAGTTGGTTTGAAAGAGGCAGATGTAGAGGACAGAAGCATGGAGACAGATGATCCGCTGTGGCAACCCCTAACATGAGCAGCTGAAATAAGGACAACAACAACTTACAATAAAGAAATATAGGAAAAAAAGTTCTGTAAGGAGAAATTTCACTATCAATAAATAAGAAAACATAATAAGAACTAACTTATTATGTGAATAATCCAAATAATTAATTATAACTATAAATGATTAATAGTAAAATACACAATACATTTTCATTCCAAATTGCCAAATTGCTGTGGTATAAGGGATTTAAAACACATCAAGATATACTATTTCATTTTTACAATGTATAATCCATTCATTTTCTGTAAAAGTTCCAATATGCCTCACATAAAACTTCTCATCTTGGTGCTTACTGTTGGATTTTGCTTTGATGACAGAGTGAAAGTACAGTTTGAAAGTGCCATCTCTTCTCAAATGAAATATCAGTGGACACTAAATCCTTTTGGATCAGTAGTCAATTTCTTATATTTCCCCACTGAACTTCAGGAAAATTGTGTGCTGTCTACTACCTAAAATTTCAATTAAACAAACCTTAATGACCAAAGATCCATGGTCAGCTTTTGATGGGCACTTTTCCAAGCAGAATCATTATTGTGGATCATATATGAACAAATTGCCTATATTTTTGTCATTGGTTCATGAAACATTATATTATAGTTTAATAAGCTTCAGCTTGTTGGAACCTTGGAAATGTCAACATCTGACAACAAGAAAAGAATATTAATGAGCGAGCATTATTTCAACCAGTGAGGTCATGTCTTTCATAATTCTGGGAACATGTATGCTCATTTGGGAATAATCACCTGCCCAAAAAAAGGGCAGCAGCAAATTAAACAAACCAAACAAAAACCAAGCTGCAAAGGGAAGCAAAATTAAGTAAAAGAAAACTATACACACAGAGTGGGCAGATGCAATGTGAAATGGGTGGTAATGGAAAGTATTAATAAAAAAATTATTCTAAATGTTAAAATAATATATAAAAACACACAGGCACAGTATGTACACATAAGCAATCTGAAAGCTCATCCATCTAAATGGCCATACAATAATGTAATGCATTTAAGAAAAAAGAAACATGATTACATTTTGTGTAAACAATGCTAATTTTGTGCTAAATTCTGTTATTTCAGATAACCAGACTTTAAATGTCAAGTGGTTAAAATCTATCTTTTGTTCTAATGCAACTGGTAATCTAATTTCCATTTGAGTCTGATTCCTCTCAACGTTTCTTTCTCTCATCATCTCAGGGAGTTTAACTTGCCACTCGTTTATTAGGGATAAAGTTATAAGGAGCAAAAATTATAGGTAGAAAATCTACAATTTAGTTAAGTAGTTAAATCCTATGATTCATATTTATGCAGTGTGACTTAAGGGTATATGTGTTTTTCTCGATTAAAAAACATTTTCTAGACTTTGCATAGTATAACTGTAAATAAACTGTGAACCTTTGGTATTTAATATTGAAGTTTTACAATGGACCATAGTGTGATTATTTGATAAACACCTAAAATTCTTTGTAAATTGTCAATTAAAAATATCTACACAAAAAGATACACACAGCAATATAGATGGCTATGATTGATGTATTTCAGTAGGGGGTTGTGTTAGGTTGTATTATTACTTGTACCAGATGAAGCTGGTTTTTAGGTTCTAGGTTTAGAATGAAATAAACAAGTTAAGATTTATATAGAAAATGCAACCATAAAATATCTGCTCTATTTAATAGAAACAGAGCTGCATGTTTGACAGATTGTTCATGACCAGGGCTTTGAAACTGGATGGACAAATTCAAGGTCAGAAAAAAGTGGGCTGGATCTGAGCTGGATGTGCTGGTCCATTCAGGATTTTGGCCAGACTAGTCCCATATGCAGGGGTGAAACTGACCTTAAAACAGCAGGATGGACCAAGGAGGCATGAAGGACACAGATAGATAAGATTGAAAGGAGTATAGAAAACCAAATCAAAAGCACAGTTCAGCAGATGTTTACTCCAATGGAGGTCCTTAGAATTTGTACACTTGTGAAGAATTCAAAGCAAACACATAAGGTTTCCATAACATTAGTATTTATTATTTAGTTGATCTTTTTTTTTTTTGGCCATGTTCGCTTTTGCTTAACAAGATCTGTTTCTAAAACTTTCAGGGGACAATCCGTCTGAATTTTGCCTTGTTGTTATATAGCAACCGATAAAGAACGTTTGCCAAATGTTTATTTTTATTTACTATTTGCTATTTAAGGCTTCAAGGTGTGAAATATTTACACAGCTATCATAAAGCTGTTGTTTACAGCCTGAAGAGTTCAAGAAATGGGATCCAGATCTCTTTTGGGATATCCTAAACACATTGCAGGAGCCTTTTATTTGTGTTTTTAATAATACTGATTTAGTTGTATGGTGACATACAAAAAGGCCCAGGTGGCCTACTGGGAGCACATGGTCATTGGACCTTTCCTGTTTGTGTGCTGACATTTGTTTGATTTATTTTTTATAGACAGGTGGTCCCTGACTAACGATAAAGATGTTACCATGACCCCATTGTAAGTTGAAAATATCGAAAGTCGAGACATGGCGTAGCCTACCTAGGAGTTTAAAGGAATTGTGATCAGTATTGAGTAATATACTGTAATTTGTTGATCATTTTGCGAAACAGAGCAATTTACAGTACTGTACTGTATAAATTATACAGTATAAATGTATGTGCCAGCTGGCTTGTGGACAAGTGCTGGTTCGTGAGTGGAGGGCGGAGCATACGTAGCTATGTTTGCCTGCTGTGTGAAACTATAAATATTTTTACAATTTTGTCATATCGCTATCATCATATGATAAAAAAATTGTAAGTTGAACAATCGTAACTCTGGGACTATCTGTATTTACATGTTGCTTTACATATTTCGAACGTTCCAAAAACATTGTGAACAATGTACTTCTCGAACAAAGGAAGCTTCCAGCCCCTCTTTCATGCAAGAAGTAGCTAAAAGAACAATTTACTAAGGATAAACAACACAGCTGAGGAAAATGAGGATGGGTTCCCCTCCCTTTTGAGTCTGGTTCCTCTCAAGGTTTCTTCCTCATAACATCTAAGGGAGTTTTTCTTTGCCACAGTCGCCATGGTTGCTCATCAGGGATAAATGCACACCATTCACCTTGACTGTTGATTTCTGTAAAGCTGCTTTGAGACAATGTCTGTTGTGAAAAGCGCTATATAAATAAACTTGACTTGACTTGACTTGAGCTCTAGTGGAGAAAGAAACAAACACACACACACACACACACACACACACACACACACACACACACACACACACACACACACACACACACACACACACACAAATACACACTGGGAAAATACAATGAAATGACTACTACTCATGGTTAACATGCAGAGGAAAGAAAAGATGGCAAAACAACACATTTAGAGCCCCAGGTGGAAGATTTGCTTCTGGCAGAGTAACTATTGATCCTGCCTGGAGGGGAATCTGTTTTTTTTGTAAATGAGTGGATTTGTAAGCGAGGCATGATGGCATCTATAAAACATCAGGTATCTGCTCTTGGATTTGCAAGTACATTGTTGTCATTTATCAAAGGACATAACACGTTTTTAAGTGTTGCATATTCTAGCCATTAAGCCTACACTTCAGTGCATTATTGGGTATATCAGGGCCTGTGGGTTGTCGTGTTAGACTAAAGATATCTAAATCCTGTTTATAATAAAAATCAATTAAAAAAATTAGTTAAAAAAATATAAATGATAAAAAGTTATTATTTGATGTTGTGACAGTTTTTACTGCCACCACGCATTCTATAATATTGTGGAACTTCTGAAAATGTATAGTGCCAAGACTATTTATGCATTTTTTAAATAGAAAAACTAATACAACGCAATAAGCCATTTTTATTACTAAAGCTTTTTTTCACACTTCAAAAAACATGCATTATTTATGGTATGCAATATTATATGCACATATTGATGCAATGGAGATGTATGTGAAACGCACAAAGGATCACCATGGTATCCCTTTAGATTTGTTAAGAAAAAACTGGGTTAATCTTTCCTTCCAACCTCCTATGCCCTTTATGGATAGTGAATAGTACTTTCACAGTTATGCCAGAACTGCCATTACTGTTCGGTGTGTCTCAAGCTTTTGTTTATGTTCAAGTGTTATTGTGTAAGCCTCAGCCTGACTCCTAGTCTTTGTGTTGTTTTGCCAGGCATCCATGGTTTGTGTTAACATTGAGGGCTTTTACAGGTTTGATTGTTTTGTTTTCCACTTTCTAAAATAAAGTCTGCACTTGCATTCACCCTCTTCTCCGTTACATGACTGTACTGCAGATCTCATAGTAGAAACTTGTTAATGGAAATAATGCTTATTTTGTTTCAGTGTCATTATACTATAATAATCCATTGACTATAGATGACTATCTGTATTTATAGTTAGACTAAAAAAATATTAAATCATTCAGAGTTGTGAAAAACTTGGCCAAACCATGTTACTATTAACTCTGTAACTGTAACTTGCAGCTCTGCTAGATGATTGCTTTGCTGCTTCGAGGCTGAACAAATCCCAGTTGTTCAGTATGTTCTAGCAGCAGCTCCAGGATTTGCCACTTGTTTTTGGGATATTTGCCTCTTGTGATTTGAGCAACAGACAATATCTTTATAGATAAACAATTTAAAAAGCTGCCACAGCTGTCTGGGGATGGTGAAAACCCGAGCATATTTCAAGGTAGAGTTAGGCTTAGCAGATTCCAAGGCAGAATGGTAGCATTTTGGCATCAGTGGGATCATCAGTGTGTATTTTTCCTCTGGGAGAGAAGACCATATTAGCCTTGTTGATGGTTGTAATACCTCATTTACTACAGGAAAAATGCTCCTGTATACTGGGAATTTAAAGATCATCCTGATAGAACAGCAGACTGAACAAAAAATGATTGTAGGACACTTTCTCTTGCCTGAGACAAGGGAAACCTGAATATTTGGAGCCAGTGCAAAAAATAAAGCATCTTTGTAATTAATGAGTTAATTGGGTTTGTGAAAGTAAAGTGAAGCGTTCTGCAGTGTATAAAATGGATTGACCCAAATTGCAACTTGATTATTGCAAAAAATGTGTTGCCTTGATGATTTGGGCTTGCAGGATCTTCACTGTAAATAACACAGGTAGACATTTTCCACTAAAGATCACTTTTAATTAAACATACGCTATATAAAAAAAATATTGGGATTCCAGCTATTTGTACTTCTAAACTGTTACCACAAAGTTGAAGGCATACAATTGTATAGGATCTCTTTGGATGTGGTAACATTAAACATTCACTTTACTTGAACTAGGACAAAAACAAAAACTTTGCACAAAACGAGTTTCATGAAGATACGGTTTGCATGGGTTGGAGTGGTAGATCTTGATTCTGCTATAGAGGTCTGAACTTAACTGAACACAGACCCCAGGCCTTTCACACCCTACACCAATACCTGACTTTACTAACACTTTTGTGACTGAGCTCAAATCTCCACAACTTCAAAATCTATTGGAACATCTATCCAGGAGACTAGAGGTTATAATAACAGTAAATTGACACTAAATGATGAAATGTGATGTTCAGAAAGCACATACTGTACTAATGTCATGGGCAAGTGTCCACAACCTTTTTTCCATATACTGTATATTTGATCTGGATTATTTATAAAAGATTATGCATGTGACCATGGTAAGACCACCAGGGTGGATTTCTTATCTGCCAGTGAAGTTTTCCTGCTTGCCATTTCCTTGGTGAGTACTAATGTTTCTAATATGTAATATAAAAATATATTTACATATTCATGAATTATATCATCAATACATTGGAAGAGCATTTAATAAATTGATATGTCTAGAGAGCATGTAGTACATTTTCCTCTACACCAGTTAAATATAAAATAACATGCACTAAGTCTTAATAGTTGAATATTCTGTTTAGAGTTTGGAGTATTTATGCTCTACTGCCTACCTTTTTATTTATCCCCACTGTTTTCCATTCCCTCTATCTGCATGCTTCTTATTCCTGTTGCACTTTATTTGTGTTCTGTCAGCAAGGTGTATGTCATACATGCATCCTGTATCTCAGCTCCAGGAGAGACATTATTTCATCTCACTGCGTATTTCGTATTGTATGTATATAGCTGTGATGAAAATAGCCGTGAACTTGAACTTATATAAAACTTGAGTCATGAAATCAATCAGCCTAGTTAATATAATACTTGCATTCAACAGACAGACTAGACTTCAAAATCACACAGCTTAAAATAGCCTCTCTGAACCCTTTCAATCAGATTTCCACTTATGACTGTCATGAGGCAGACCGAGGCTGGCATGAGGCAACTCCCGCTTTTTAGTTAATACTCAAAGCATTAAGCAATCAAATAGTAAGGAGATTGACAAACAGATCAGCATGACAAATGAAAAATAATTAAAAGGCTTAGTAATGTTGCAGGTGCAATGCTGGTGTTTTGCAATGAGTAAGTGATAGTCTGGGTTATTTATATGTCACTTGGTCAGAAACAGATGAATGATCAGGAGTTGGGAGATCTAGAACAGTGATTGTGATTTTTATTCATATGACTTGGTTGCTGCTTTGTGGTCATGGGAATTAGATTATAATTGTTTTGTTTTGTTCTAAACCTTATATAAAAAAATGACTTTCGTTCTGAAACTGAATAAAAATGTATGGTGTGTTTGTGTATGTTAAAGTGCATGTGGTGTTATGCCTAGTAGTCATACATGATGCTGCAATTGATTTTCAGTTTGAAAAAACTAAAACCTTCTTAAAATCTTTACACCAGTCTCAAAAATTGCATTGCGTTTAGAAGAGCTAGCTAAGTGCTCACAATACTATTTTTTGAAAGCTTCACTGATTTCCTGGTTTTTTTTTGGACCCTGTTGGGAAAAATAAAATACTTATCAGCACTTACAGATCACTCCATTGCCTTTCACCTTCTTATTTACTGATCTTAACTACTGCATTCACACATTCCTTCCTTCACTCTTAAACCATCTCATACAGGTCTTTAACCTGTAACCTTATACAGTATATCCAATTTTAATGCATTTACTTCATTTTAAAATGTGGTCTTTGTTTTGTGACTCACCCAAATTTGGGTATTAATACTTTCCTACTAATCAAGTTTCATCCTATACAGTATGTTGCAGTGTAATACACTGAGAAGAAAGCATTATCTGCCTCCTTTTACATACAGGAAACAGTCAGACACCTATCATTGACTAGTGTTGATCACTGACTGAAAGCGGAGAGAGAATAAATTACACCCAGAGACATGGCAATTAAGTCAATCTTTATTCACATTCCTTCTTGTCCTACAAAAAGACGCTTCACTCAAATTTACGACAGTCCATCTATAATCTGGAAAATTCTCTGGATTATTAGGAAAAGATTAGGAATGAAAGTTCCCTAATAAGCACCAAACAAAACTGAATATATTTTAATATACCTTTTAATTATTAACTGGTAATGATTTTGTTTGTAAATTTTGTTATTTAATATTTCGCCCATTCCCCCCAGTTATCAAATTTCCACTCACTGAACTATCACACAACATTGTCACAATATCACACATCCCTGTTGTAATAGACCTTACCAAAGATGATAAAGCAAATATGTGCTTTTTTCAATACACACAATACTCATTGTGTAATGTTAAGACAAGACGTACAGTCTCCTGCTCTGTGGTGTGTTTGAGCTGGTTGTCATGTAATAAAAGGAGGCGGTGGATGTGAGTGCAGATTTATTTAAACCACTGAAAAAAGAATAGATCAACACAGAGAAACGAGAACTCGGGAACGTATGACTCAAAAACAAGCAAGAACATACGCATAACAAAAGATACATACAGAGACCAGAACGGAAATAGGTGTTTAATTTGAAAAGATCTTATGAAAAGAAGGTTATGACATTTGCCAGCCATTTGACACACAGGAGCTGAACTGGGAATGTAGTTTATTGCTGCCATATTTCTGTCACTAGTTTTCCTATCAATCTTTCCTTCATCTAATAACTTCTTTTGAAATCACCCTGGTTTGGGTGTGTCTATTCTAAACCATATACAAATCCTATATTTAAGCGTGTTCTGGTAGGTTGATTGGCTAATTTCATATTTTTCCTAATTATTAACAGGTAAATCAGTGTATAAATAACTGCTCTGAGAGGGACAGTTGCGCTTTTTAAGGAGAATGCCTGCATTGGGTTTCAGATCCACTGTGACTCTGACCAGGTTTAAGCAGTTACTAAAGATGACTAAATGACAGGACTAATTATTGCTTAAATTCAATGCCATCAAATGTAAATGAATCTGTAGTTAGTGGGACTTAAAACACTCAACAGAATATTTTCGTTAGACTGGTTGTTGCATTAGAAATGTGTGCACACAGCCTACACACATTGGAATTTAGGTAAACAATATTAAAAGCTCTGTTTATCCTTTTAACACAATTTGGCTGTGTCCTTGAACTGACCAACCATATCTTTGCTTGGCCCTGGAGCACGAGTGATTAAATGAATTTTAGAGTTCATTTTGGATAATCCAATCATGCCTGGAATGCAATGACTCCAGCAGGTTATAGAAGAAAAAAAAGATCCTCTGTGTCCTTTCCCTTACCTCCCCTTAGGTCAGGACACACTGAAAAGATGTTGGTAAAAATACATAGTTTTAAATATTAAAATAACGTTGCATGTTGAAATAATGAAATTTCGAAATGTCTTCATACTGGAAAAACATAGCCAAGCTATATCTTAGAGTCTCTATATAAGATTTGGTTGCTACATTAAAGCTCCTCCTTTTGTTCATACATTTTGACACAATAATGGAGATGACCAGTGAAGCAATGTGAATCGGTGACTGTCCCTCAAACCATTGAAAGCTAACCAACAATTAGCCTCTGATCCCAATCTAGTCTAATAGCTCATGAGTGCTTCTGGCTATATGCACTGCTAACAGCAGGTAAATGGACAATATAAAGTAAAATGGATTTACATTAGCTGAATTATAGGAATCTAATCCTGGAATATATCATATAATAGCACTTGGAGGATACTTGTGATGATTATATTTATGGTAGTACAGTCATAAACATCTTCCAGCTTTTGCTCCATTATATTCAGAACATGCTCCATTATCCCAGTTGACAGTTGCCTTCATTAACATTTGCAGAGGCATCTACTGCCAAGGAAATGCTGAGGCAGCCAATCAACGGAGCGCTTGCTACAACGACAGGTTATCCATAGATTACTCCCTGGCGGATGGATAGATTTGAGGGGAGACAGAAGGTTAATTAACAGAAAGCGAAGACACGTGTGCGCTTGCACATTACTGTTTGTTCATGTCTCTGTATTAATATGCAGCACTTTTTTTCAATACAATAGTGATACAAGGGAATGCACACATTACACACAGGCGATCTAAGAATAACTATGATACTTATGTCATTTCTATTTTTCTTAACAGAGACTGATCAACTGAGATTCCATCTTTGTGGTGATGACCTGTGTGGTGATCACATGTCACATGGCAATCATACCTGTGGATTTGTGTTTTCAGCAGCCCAGTTTCTACAGGCCAGTACAGAACATTAAAAGTTTTTTCTTTTTAAGATGTTTACTAGCATGTGTGTCAGAATAGCTGTTCATGCCAAATGTAGTGCTCTTTTACTTTATTTCAAAAGTCAATCTGAATGATTACCAATAGATAAACACTATGGTTTAATTAATGTTATTGTTTTAATAGTGTATGCTCCATATTGAGAGATTTAAGGAAATATGTTTGCAATCACTGATATGATCAAGTGTTCTGTGAGATGCTTGTTTAGCATTTATTGAAGGAGGATCCATTGTCAGTGCTGTGTAACTTTTAAAGGTAATCAATCAAATGTTTTTTTGCTAATAAAAAAAAAAAAGCTCTAGTGATGGAGTGTTGTAGCTGTTATGATGTAAGTGAGAACAGGAACAATTGTTTTTTTTTTACATTTCAACTCATTTCACATAACTGTAAATGTAAAAAAATATACATTGCTGTTCTTTAATTAATAAACATAAAAGATGTGGTATAAGACAAAAAGATGGTGATTATTAATCATATATATATTAAATAATATTTTCAAAGTAGTATTTATAAATATTCAAAGTGATATTCATTTTGTATTTAAGATGTTAGATGTATAATAATCTCTTTGAACTGCTGCTCTAGTTTTCATTGTAATACTGACACATAAAATTTAAAAACAATTTTATGCCAGATAGTTATTTAAGGTGGTCCAATAATGGATATCAATACTTCAAAGTCCCAGAACATGTCAACAAAACTTACTTTAACACTTTCCTTTCAGGTTTACCCTAGTAAGGACTAAATTAAATTAAAATAAATATATAATAACAAAAAGACCACATAAGCAATTTTACATTTAACTTTATTAAACAGGGTCACAACAATCTTAGAATATGTAACATATCTGATGTACAAGTCTGTGTACTGTACTGTATAGGAACTATTCCTATAGGAACACGAATGTATAAGAAAGAGTACATTAATGCAAACATTTTTTTATGATTAGATTTTCAAACATTTAACTGCCCGGGTTCGATTCCCAGTCAGGGAACCGACCCCAGCCACTCTCAGTGGCAGTCCCAAGCCCGGATAAATGGGGAGGGTTGTGTTAGGAAGGGCATCCAGCGTAAAAACATGTGCCAAATTAAACATGCGGAGGATCCGCTGTGGCGACCCCTAATGGGAGAAGCCGAAAGAAAGTTTTTTAACTGTACTTTAAATGGTTAAAGCAAAATGGCACAATCCTCCATTTATTGCATTGTAATCTGTGAGCCCAGAGGCTGATGCTTGTTTAGAACACATTCACTGTGGTATTTTAAACCCTGATATAAAATGTGTGATTCATTAAATATTATGTTGTGATCAGAAGCATTGATTGAATCCTTCCTAATGCCAAACTGTGTCATTCATCCTATTGTCCTCATTTTTCAAGGCGCTAACTGACAGCTGTATTTTAGTGCCACTACACGTGAGACAGATAGATGGCCATTGAGAGACTCTGACATTCCTCTTTGCCAGGTGTCTGTCAAGCTGAACGTCAAAGTCTGAATGCACTCGTCTAGAGGCTTTTCACACAAACAGCCCAAGGATGCTGGAACGCAGGCTCAGCTTTCCATTTATATCGCCTGTCATGAAGAGACAGCTTACTTTTCCTCTGCTTGATTTCATTTCCTTCCTAATGTGTGGCCGGTCGTTTTCAATTTGTCTGGACTTTACAATAATACTGAGGTCCTGGTAAGGTTAGAATCGGAGCAATGCTGTCATTTTACATTTGACACTGCAGCGGTGGAATTATTTGGGTAATACTACAATTTTATTAAACATGGGTGATTATTACATTTTATTTAAAACGAATAGTTTGTGCTATATTTGATCCTTCTGTGTCACAAATGCCATTTCCTGCAAATAAAAAATCTACAAGACTCAACTAATCCATCTGATGACCTGTCACCTTGTACATTTAATTTAATCTCTCTCACACACACACACACACACACACACACACACACACACACACACACACACACACACACACACACACACACACACACACACACACACACACACAGAGGTTCATTACAAATACACATTACACACATTGCATTACATAGTATTGAAGTAAGAATATCTTTACTATTGCCTTTACTTCTGAGTGGGTTTATGTTTTGATTCTGACCTGGTTTATATAAATTATAAATTTTACTTTGAATATCATAACTCATGTGTGATTACAAACTATTACTGGTATATAACTTGTATATTTAAAGTTTAAATAACATAGAATTAAGAGTATTTAAATATACTTATTTTAAGTTGCACAGAACTTAAATATCTGCAAATTGAATTATTTTGAATTTGAACAATTAAAAACACACTAAAATGATAAGTTGCCAAAAGTTTTAGTGAGCTACCATGCATTTCACACATAGACCTTCAGTGGTGTCCTACCTGAATCCATCCATCTCTTAATACTTTCATTATGATACCACAGCTATAGAAAACATCAATATTATACAGAAATGCAGCTCTGTAACACAGACAGGTATCTCATGCAGTAAGAATAAATTCCACTACTAATGCAAGAAACCAATTTTTATTTAAGGTTAGAATGGGATCCACAATTGTGTGATCACTACTGGAAATACTTCTGTTTGGAGAAAAAATTTCCACTTGAATGACTTTAGAAATGTTATTACCAGAAAACTAAATGTTCAAAATATTTGCATGGATTTTTACAGTTCTTAACTTTTTAGAGCGTCAATCGTCTTGCTTTAATAAAAGTGTTCACTCGAGCTGGCATGGACCACGTTTATGCAAAATCTGATGACCTGTTTTTAAATCTGAACACATGCTTAAATAGAAATTATTAGGGACAAGGAAAATTTGACCTTTTGAGTTAATTATGATGAATGCCACAAAATGCTTACATCTACCTCCTTTATTTTGTTTTAATGCATATTTTAAAAACACACCTTTTTATATGTAAATCTCTGAACACTGATATAAAATATTGTAATAATTTTAACTGCTGTATTAAAGTATTTAATGTAAGTATATTCAAAATGTATGGATTGTAGAGGCCTGAAGATCTGAAACGCAATCCATTCTTGAAATCGAAGCAAATTATTAAATATAGTCAGGCATACATTTTCTAAACAGCCTAGAAGAAGTGAGCATTTAAAAAAAATCATTAATAGAAAATGCATTCTGCATACATATGGGTCAGAATTTATACAACAGTAGACTGGCCGTATATGACAAAGATACAATGGAAACTATATTCTACATTTTTAATTTATTTAACATTTATACTTATGCAGTTCTTTTTTGTTTAAGTACATTCAAACCCCTGCCTGAAGAGTCTGAATTTGTTTGGATTATAGCTCCAGATAAAAACTTTCAAAAGATTTTTACCCACTGTGCTGGTTCATAGCACTAAAACATTTATGTAACTCATGCTGCACCATCGTCATGCTCCAGGTGTTGAGAGTCTGGAAATCAATTTGCCTGGTGTGTGTTGCTCTGTTCGCTTTATTTCCTGCTTTTCCACTGGGTGGTTAGGGCTCAATGTTAGCCATGGCACTTTTATCAGTGCTCTGCTTCTTTTTTTTTTTTTTTACGCTTTTTGCAGGTTAATGTAGAAGCACAATATTTCTTATTCGGTTTGAATTCCGGCTACAACTAACAAAAATGTTGGTAATTGACCTGACAGTATCACCTGCTGCTCGAATCTACAGATTAATCCACCAAGCTCAAAAGCATGTGAGTGGTTGTAGTCAGAAAGCAGACACAGGAACATAACACCATGAGCCCAATGTCTGTTATGCTTGTTTGTGACATTTTCTTACCCTTGTACAGGAGTAGTACTGGCTGTGCTGACCTTTTAAGCGTACCACAAAGGGCAAGATTTTCACCTTTTAGATGTGACAGTGATCACAGCCACTGCCGGCCTACTTTTTGTTGGCTTGTGTATACAAGATTTTAATTACGCCTCGCTTTACATTTGTTTTCCATATTGTATTTGTAAAAGTCATGCTTAGCCTTAGGATTGGGATTAGATAGTGGTGAGGATGGTAGGAAAAACTAGTTATATATTAATAAGACATCCTTAATTAATCTACAGGGTAATCTTTAAATCAAGAATAGTCAAAATGTGTGTGTGTGTGTGTGTGTGTGTACATATCAAAACCTTTTTATCTACATGACTAGAGGAGTATGCTTTAAACAGTCTGTACATTGTCAGGTCCATGTAAGCATTCAGCAGCATGCACCTGAACCCGTTGCATCTCCCTTTGCATTATTCATACCAGTGCTCCAGTAAATTCTGTCAGTGAGAGGGGGAAATTAATTAACCTTTAGACTGTGAGATATAGGCAACAGCAAGCAGTGTGCAGTAGACATGAATGAAAAGGTTAGTGGTTTTTGCTTCTCAGTCTCTTTCTCTCTGTCTCTCGCTCTCTCACACTCTCTGTCTGTCTTTCTACTTCTTTCTTACTCACACAAGCACCTATGTGCATGCACACACACACACACACACACACACACACACACACACACACACACACACACACACACACACACACACACATATAGATCAAGGCATAATTAAACTGTAAGGTCCGTAATATAAAAGTTTTTACTGGATTATCCTAGATTACATTAATTCCACTCAAAAGGTGATGGTGGATATTTGCCTTGAAAAAAGTATTAACTAACTATTAAAAATGTGAAATGTTCATAATCTGTTTAGTTGCTTGTTTATATATATATATATATATATATATATATATATATATATATATATATATATATATATATATATATATATATATATATACAGTACAGACCAAAAGTTTGGACACACCTTCTCATTCAAAGAGTTGAGGAAAAAAAATTGTAGAGTCACACTGAAGGCATCAAAACTATGAACTATGAACACAATATGACATTTTCAGTTGTTTCACACTTTTTTGTTATGTATATAATTCCACATCTGTTAATTCATAGTTTTGATGCCTTCAGTGTGACTCTACAATTTTCATAGTCATGAAAATAAAGAAAACTTATATATATATATATATATATATATATATATATATAATATATATATATATATATATATATATATATATATATATATAAGTGATATCCTGGTGGGTGTGAAGGAATTGATACCCTGGAGGCAGACATGAAACTGCTAAGTGCTGTATTTATTCAAATTGGTCTCTGCATGCTTTCAGAGTATTCTCATAAAAAATAAAACATCAACTTAATAGCACACGCATAGGCTCAATAGGATGATATCAGAGAAACTGTCAGTAGCTTAGCACCATCTTTTTTATTTCAGCATTTTCACTGCAAGTCACAGAATACAGAATATTCTCAATTAGCCAGTGTTTACTTACACTGTGGCTCCATTGATTAGCCGCTCATTTTCTGTGGCTTCTTATCGAAGTTTACATCTGGCACTTGACCATATCCTTGCTACAATCATTTACATAATTTTTTATTTGTAATTATTGTAAGTATTGCTATTATTTGTAAAATGTAAAATTTAAAGCTAAAATCTCGACTCTAGCTAGACTCTGATTGGACGCAAGAAAAAAAGTACCAGCCTTCCCCTTTCTGGAAGCAATTATAATTATCACACACACTGCTCTACACCACACTCTGGTCAAGCCTAGCATGCCAAGACTTGATCTGAAGATACAAGGAAAACATGCTTAAAAATCTGTCCTAGCAGACTGGAATGAATTTCTCCTGGCTCGTCCAAATAGTGAATTAATGTGAAACGACGACCAAGTGATCTAGAGACCTAATATTAGCTCAAAAGGTTTCCTTGCAGCGCTGCTTCATTGCATCTTTAACTAACTAATCCAGAAGCTAAGTTAGCTCAATAATTTCCAGTGTGAACACTAAACACTAAAGTAAATAGAACTTCAAAAAGATTAATGTTCAAAACAAACAATTAGGGCACATGCAAATGCATGTTAAAGAAGTACAGCTTCTCCTAGAATTTCATTTACAATGCAAAAAAAAAAAAGATTAATATGTCTGCAAGAAACTAAAGCTTGATTTCAGATTTCCAACTCATTGTAATAGATCTGTTTTTAATTTGATTCCCTGGCTGATGTGGAAAGTTGTCTATGCCTTAAACTCCACATGGATGCAATTCATGTGAAGACAGGAAGGAAGCAGCCGGTACCAAATCTTAAATATATCAGTAAAGTTATAACATGACACTAATTAAGCGTTTTCAGATTTTTCTTTTCATGTTAGAGAAAATATTTTCACTCCGCGAGAAAGACAAGAGAGACACACGGATTTGCCTAAATATAACTTCATTTATCAGTTTCCATCGAAGTGAACTTTACATCATCAACCCACATGAACTGTTCTCAGATGAGCATTACTTTAAAGCAAATCAGGCCCCATAAAATTGGATGTTAAATGATACACTGACTCAGAGCATGACTCAGTACAGCATGACTCACAATTCATGTTCCTTTAAACAGCTCTTATGATTCAATATCAATGTAAATTCAACTAAAGGGAATTATAAATATGAGCTCTGCTACAAGGAAAAACCCTAAAATGCACACTTCCCACTATTCACATTAGCTAAAGACAAATCTATTTAGACAGATGTTTTCAGTCATCAATATAATTGGATATTAATTACATTAATTACCATTCTCAGATGGCTAATCAGTATTTGATTCTGTGCCAAATGGTTCAGCACTTAAGCCATCCTCTTCAGCAATGAAGGAGACAATTAAACCTTTTTAGGATCCCTGAGCCCAGGGTAGTGCCGGACCACCTCATGCAACCTTTGTGTTCTTTCGTGCTGTAAAGCTCCAAATTGAAGGAACCCTCTGTTCCTGAACACCATTCACTTTATTCACACAAGGAACTACACTGCAGGCAAAATTACAGTGACCGTGTCAAGCACATGCTGCTTTGATCATGAAGACATATTATTCAGCATATTATTTGCACTTTTCTGAGCTGTGTGAAATTAATTCATATAATATTTTTTTTAAACTGGTGCAACAATGGCTCAAACACAGTTCCATTTGACATGAATAAAAAAAGTTCGTTCATTATTTATCGGAAATAAAGAGAAAGGTAGTTTAAGGAACACATTGATACCCATTTAAAAAGATGGCAATACCTGATTTAAGCTATTATTCCTCAGGCTACTTAAACATTTATAAACAAACCTTTAGGCTCACTGACATTATAACATCATGGCAGCTGATTAATCCCAAGCATGTAATAACATGTCTGTGTGGCGTTTTGCAAGTTTATGCTAATGAAGATGGTCTGGCTTTGCTAAAATTGGTATGAAGTGGTATGATTGTGTGTGTGTGTGTGTGTGTGTGTGTGTGTGTGTGTGTGTGTGTGTGTGAGAGAGAGAGAGAGAGAGAGAGAGACTATCAATCCTTATTGCACTGTAATAATACTGTAATTACATTGTAATAGTGTGTCTTCTAAAACTTAAGTAAAGTTAAAACTTGACATCGGCTGACATTGGGACAATTGTTGCATTGCATGTTTATAGAAGGTATAAACTTTATAGAGTTGTCTATATATGCTGTTTAATTTAATTGAAAATGTAATTGTGTACAATGATCATAGAATAATTGTCTATCTTGGTCATTTTTTAATTCTTCCTTTACTGCTGTTTGGGACATTTCAACCATAAGTGCATCAGGTGGGTTTTCAGAGTATATTTCTTGAGCTAGTAGAATTTATTTTATGTTCTAACAGCCCGAACAATTCTTATTGAAACACATGGGAGCTTGCCAATACCACTGGATGTGAGAGAGAGAGAGAGAGAGAGAGAGAGAGAGAGAGAGAGAGAGAACCCGTCTCCTTTCTGTTTGCTCCTTGTGAGGTGTGACTCTCAGCTCTTGGCTCTCAGCATGCTATCTCAGCTGATAATGAACCTGATATGCTGCAGGGGGTGACATTCAGAAGCCCTGCTGCTCTATGCACCATGAATGGTGACAAAAAGAGAGAGCTGGAGTGAAGCTTCGGCTGTCCCAAATGCTTTGTTCTTACTTTGTTCTGTGAGAACCTAATTCATTTATCTCCAGCTGCTGTTTGGGTCTTCAGGTCTGGATGAATGTATGTCTCAGATGTGCACAGACTGTCTCTTGGATGTGAATTATTTGGACAGGTTGTGAGATCAATATCAGATTTGTGGTGCATTCTATTTCATTCTGTCTATATGTGTACTGAGAAGTCACTGGGCTGTTCTATGAATCGGCACGTGCAAATAAGCCATATCGATTTATAGCTCTGTGTTCACTTAAACTGCATATGCATTTATAAGTCTAGGTTCTGTCGCTCATGTTTCACCTATTGTGTATGCATCCTAAGTGCTTGTCTACTGTTTGTGCAGCCTATATTCAACAGTACATATGTTTTAAATGTCCTTAGATCTGGATTGTGTTCTATGTATCTAAAATCAGCAGGAAGGAAATAGAAGCTGTAAAGCAGCCAGCCATCTGCCTTGTTCTCTGCTCTTTTCTACCAGAAACCATCTCAGCATGAAAGTGAGAAATCAGATAAAGTTAAACCCCCAAATTGCTAGATGTTTTTACCCCAGTGCTAAAACACAATGCTTCGACTGTTACTCACTGTTAGCTGTTAGGAGAAAGAAATGAGACTGATAACCTCGACAGGTCTGCCAAACAAGGTCAGTGGAGACAGGCAAAGGGTGACAGAAGGATCATTTGCAGCCATCCGAGAATATTGCAATCACAGGAGACATGTCCAGCAGCGATAATGTGAGAATCTGTCACAAATTGATTAACTAGAAATGAATCCTACAAGTCTATCATATTTAGGGTACTTTTGAGTTTATTTAGTTTTGAAAAACTTCATTTAGCCTAACTCAAAATACTTGTATATCTAATTAGCAACTGAAATTCGTTAATCTTTTTCAGTGTTACTCTGAATACCTTAGAAGAAAACACAAAGGAAACCACAATTGATTTTCATATAGCACCCTATTATGGTAACCTCCTATGACACTTTGTCAAAACAAGTCAATCGCATTAGCAATTTTAAGGACAATAAAAACAAATACATGATCAGTTCAAAACTATAAAAAAAACCCTAAAAAATTATTTAAATAAGAAAACTGCTTACTTGATTAACAGTTCAGGATTGTACATAATAAACATTCCCCAAAAGTTTTCAACCATTCACAAATTTACCAGAGTATAAAATACATACTCAATCTTTATTCTTGAAGCCACCAAACATGCCTACTATAGAGTTTTGTCTCAATATAAGATTTTTTCATGTTTACATACTTCAAAAAAATGTCACATACAACCCAATTGGAATACTGTGTAACATGTAAATAAAAACAGAATGCAATGGTTTTCCAAATCTCAAACATTTTATTTACAATTAAACAAATGGTTAATCTGAGGAAATGTACAGTGGTCCCCCGGTTATCGAATTTAATTCGTCTCTTAAAACCGTTTGAAATCCGATATGTTCGAAAACTGGACTTAATTATCCTATAAGAAATAATGGAAAACCAATTAATCCGTTCCCGAACTCCACCAATACCCAATAATTAACCATTTTTTCCTGTTTTTAGCCGTATTAATAGTCAGGAATCCCCCTGCCACGCCCCCTACGGTGGCTGTCATGGTGCTTCAGGGAATGCCCTTTTCCTTCGCTCATGAGTGCCCCGCCCACATTGAGCTCATCGCGGTCGGGTTTCCTCCGTAAAGCACCGTGGATATTATTTATAGACTGCCTTTTGCCGGATTATCCCGATCTCTGCGGGTATTTAGTGTTGGTTCGGTAAAAGTATAAATTAACAACTTTACAACAGTAAGAAACAAAATGATTACTGTTCTTACCGCTAAATATCACTAATATTGTTCACAAACAGAAGTTGCGATAGATGCTTACTCAGCGATGGTTGAAGCGGAAGCAGTTTCTTCCCCTCGCGCTGGGTTGGGCAGCGTGGGTGGCGTTCGATAACTGGAACTTTGTTCGTTTACTGGATCGAAATTTCGTTCGGAAAACCGTTCGCTAACCGGAATGTTCGATAGCCGAGCCGTTCGATAACCGGGGGACCACTGTACTATCTAAAGGGGAAAAAATAGGGTAATTTTGAATTTAATGGCTACAAAGCGTCTTGAAAAGTTGGGGTGGTTCAACAAAAATCTGGAAAAGGTAAGTGTGATTAAAATTAAATAGTTTTATATTAAACATTTTGCAACGAATTAGGTTAACTGACGACAGGTCTGTAAGATGATTGGGTATAAATAGTGTATCTAAGAGAATTTCAAAATTATGTTCCTTAACATAAAATTGCAAAACATTTTAATTTCTCATCATTTACAGTATATAATAATCATCTAAATATTCATAGAATCTGGAGAATATGGGATAACATTCCTCTCACATAACATCTCCTATGTTCCCAGATGTAGACAGAAGTGGTAAACACAGTGGTAAACATGGCTCCATCACAACTTTTTCAGACCTGTTGCAGGCATCAAAATGACAAAATTTTTTCTTAAAATGATTGTATATTCTCAGTTTAAACATTGATTTAGTGTTTTCTTTTATTGTGAATAGAATATAGATTTATGAGATTTGCAAATCTTTGCATTTGTTTTTTATTTAGATTTAGCATAATTGTCTCAACTATTTTTTATCAGGGTTGTATTAACAGTGTAGGAGCAAAAAGTAATACTCCTGTTCTACAATTCTCTCCATACACAAGAATCCAACCCGTTAAAAATGAAAAAGGAAATTTCAGTTGTAAACACGGCAAAAAAAAAAAAAAAATGAAAAAGTGGACACTTCCTTCCTAAGACACAATACATATTCATGCCTTTTGCCATGTAAAATCCTCCACTGGAGGTCAATTTTTTGCTTATAACCTGGAAGACTTACCATCATCTTGAATACAGAAACCTGTCCAGACCTGCCTTCTTCACAAATGACTAAAAGTCTCCCAGCTGTAGAGTCACACATGATAACAGCTGTCAGTGTATGTTCCTCTCTTACCATCAGTTTGGAAAAAAAACTTTCTCCCTAAAAAGAAATCCATTTAGAAATATCGTTGAGGACATTTTGTACAGCATAAACTATAAAGTTGCTGAAAAGAGCATTGTAATGGTCAGAAATTGGCTTTTTAGCCACATTACTGGACAAATGTTCAAGGCTTGAAAGGCAGCCCAATATAATAGTGTGCTATCAATCGAATTGATGTTGTGATGTTTGTCTAGATACATGCCACTTGCTCTCTTTAATACAACTTGAGCTGTAACAGTTAAAGAGACTCTTCCTGGTACAAGATCTCTGTCCTTCTTAAAAATGAAAAGCTGTAATTTTTTATGAAATGTCAACCCCTTGTCCTCTTTCCTGTATAGACAAGTAAATCACAGCTGTTCAAATCTAGTGGTGTCCACACCAAAAATATCTACCTCCTATTTTCTCTGAATGTCCAGAAAATGTTCTCTTGGTAACTACAGAACCCCCCCCCCCCCCCCCCCCCCAATTTTTCTTTGGAAATTTCTCTGTACATATATAAATGCCCAGAACATTTTAACCACCTGACCTCAATTATAAAAGGTTTTAAACTTTTTTTTTCCGGCAAATAGGAAAAATGTTTTATAACAATTTAATGGTAGGTCATTAACATCTAGAGAACATCTAAGTGAAAGCTACTACTCTGCAGTGGTAATACCTTTAGAATAAAGATCAGAGTCTCTCTGTGTTCTTTGTTCGTGCTCCAGGCATCTAGAAGTAAGGCTGTTGCTGCATCTTCACAGCTTATATTTTTGTACAGACAAATTTCAATTTAAAGCCATGGAGCTGCATTTCAGCGCAGTCGGTTGTAATTGTGCCATCTGGAAAATGCATTAATTTACTCTGTGATACAGTGTTTTCTAAATTAATAAAGAAAACCCTGGGAGTGTCCATTTCCTTCAGTGGGATGAAACTGAATTGCACTAATGACCCTTTGGGTTTCTCCCTTTACAACAGATGTATTTTTTTTTCTCTCTTAAAACATTATTTAGAGCATGATTATTATTCAGAATCATATCTTGTCAACATCATGCAGATGTTTCTTACATTTTTTGTTTTGTTTTACAAGTTATTTTTTTCACTGTTAGCAGAAATATTTCTTTTACAGAAATTATAACAATAAAATGCCACTGAATTCTTTAAACTATTAAAATATTAACGTCTTTACCATTCTGGACCTTTCACTATATGTCCTATTCTACTTCACTTTTATGGTCACTATATGATTTCTGCTAGAAAATAACCTCTAATGTTTTTTTGTTGAAGTACTTCTGACTCTATGGCTTGTTTCCCCTTGACCTCCCACCATTCATATTAAGAGAGCTAACACTCAGAGATGTCAGGAAGAGTAGGAAGGGAAGTAGAAACAGAGTCCAGGAGAGAAAGACAAGCCGTCTGTGATACATAATTGTGAAACATATTCTATTCCACTGGTTCTTCTTATTTCTAATACAAAAAAATTATATTACTATTGTTATGTATCACTTAGAGAATTCAAAATATACAGTTTTGTGCATCAAAATAGCAGAACACATGCTCTGCTCTGAACATGGAATAGATAAAAATAAGATCACCACTAAGCACACACTCATCGCCTGTATTGACCTACTCTGGGTGTAGGGAAGTGGTGTGTCATAGCAAAAAGCAGAAAGATTGTATATTGACGGACGGACGGACGGACGGACGGACGGACGGACAGACAGACAGACAGACAGACAGACAGACAGACAGACAGACAGACAGACAGATAGATAGATAGATTTATTCATGCATATTAAGAGATGAGATGGATATGTTAAGCAAACACATATTGTAAGGCTGTGATGACATACAACATACATATGATAGTCATTTATGTTTTGGTCTTCACCTAGAGTTCTTTTATGGATATTTACTTACTCTGCCACAACCCAATAAATGATAGAGCAGAAACAATGCTTGATAATTATGCTAATCTACAAAACAGAATTTACAAATCAGAATGTATATTTTCCATAGAAACAAAAAGTATAATCAATTAAAGATGTTGGAAAAAGTCACCTAGTTTATAAAGGATACAAGGCTCAATGACAATACATGGCGACTAATGCTGTAAGCGAGTCAGTGGGGTCTGCTTGGCAAGATATTGCACATAAAAGATGCAGAGGCCAAAAGAAAGATAAGTGGGTTGTCATCTCCATAGCACCACCTAGTTACAGTATTCTCAGTTGCAAAGCTCCATTAGTTTTTTTCCACCAAGAGCACTGGTTTTTTTACTTAACAGCACTGGAACAGCATTTGGAAGAAGGGATTATTAAATAACACCAGTCCTCAAACATAAAAAGAGAGTACCACTATCTCCCATCCAATTATCATCACAAAAGTAAATTCATTACCATATTAAAACACAAAGCACTAAGCAGCACCTGGGTTCTTGTGATATTAACAGAGTAATGGACACCTCTCTTTGACTATCTAGCTGTATAAAATTAACCTGGTGCTTTTCACAGGTGCTCAGACTGGCTGTGTAGGGCATTAGAGGCTATGTGAGCACTCAACTACGAACTCACACCATCCACTTAGTCTGTGACCCAATGGACCAGTTTTAGAATGCATTTATTAATAGAGATGTCAAGACACTTTTGTATGTGGCTCTGTTTTTGCTTTTAAAATTGAGGACAATAGTATCTGCAAAATGCTGTAAATATAAATGTAAATTTCAACCTAGCTTCTGCTATGACTTGAGCTAAGCAGTTTAAGGTTAAAAGCCTTGAACAAAAAGACCTAAAAATTGCATTTTGGAAACACCAATGTTCAAACTCACAACCGTATAATCAGTAGGCCAGAGCCCTAATGGCTCAGCTACTACTGCTTCATAAATTACTGCTGACCGGTAATCACTTCATCCACAAAGTGGAAGATTTTGTCAGGTTTTATGTGCATAAGAACAAGGTGGTCCTTATTAAAACTGCAATTTCCTCTAAGTGCTCTGCGGGCGGGCACATCTTCACCCTCATCCTCTCCAGCTGGAAGCTGTTGTGTGATATAGAAAAGCTAACTGGTAGGTGGGCAGTGGCAAATTCTCTTCAATGTCTAAGAACCAGTGTTAAATATCTCTGCCCTGAAAGGCACTGCAAACAACACAGGCCTCAATGAAACAGTTAGCAAGACAGGGTATGGATACAGATGAGAAAACCTCAGCCACTTGTATATGGATGACAATGAAAGAGACACTGACCTGATCAATCCAACTGAGAAATAGATGGTCAGTTTGCAGTGCAAAGAGTGAAAGTGGTTATTGGGAATTGAATGCACACAATACCATTAAACAATACGTATAGAACAGCTTCTAATTGCAGCCTTTGGGTTTTCTGTTGGTTTCATCACAGTTCAATCACAGGGATCCTGTAATCACAAGGGAACCAAATTACAGTAGCTAGAAAAACAAAGACAGCAGGGTATATCTAGAGAGTAATTCCGGTTCTTTAAAATCAGATAAACCAAAAGAAAATGCTGGTAGCTATATAGGCTAAAATAATGTCCTGTCAGTCCTCAGATAGCAGAAGAAATAGTCATCAAAATTAACATTAGATTGCTGCTATCAATAATCAGATACTGTCACTGATGCATGTAGCACTTTTCCCAGCATTAAGACTGAAAAAAGAGGGTGTCAAATCCAATGGTTTGGACCAAAGATAACATCCACCAGCAAAACCACAGATGGTACCCAGGGGTGAGAATCCAAGAAATAGCCTCAAATAGACTTTGGTGTAGATAATGTGGAAACCAATAGAACGCCAGGGCAAGTTACGCCTTTCTGTTGAATGCACTTTGAAAGATAATAGAGGTGGCTGAAGTGGGAAAACCACACTAGTGGTTGGACAAAGCAAGGCTGAAAGATTACACAGTGGCATTAATCATGGCTAAAGAACAATGCAATATTAATGAAATCGGGGGAATCTTCCATCAAACAAGGTGCAACAAGAAGGGCACAAAGCCCCTGAGACCAACCAGGAGATAGGGAGCAGAAAACCGCAGTGTGATAGATATGTAAATCGAGAGTGAAGGTAACATAAAAAAAAAAAAAAAAAAAAAAAAAAAAAGCAAGAGCAAAATCTGGAGAGAGTAAAGCTGTGGTATCTAAGCTGGAAATGTGCCTTGAAAAGAAAATTTGCAATATTTTACAATATATGCAGTACTATAATTATTGAAGTGAGCAAAAATATATAAAACCTTAGACGTGTTAAAAAAAAAAATTCCACCCAAACATCCGCAACCTGACCATAATTCTAATAAAATTAATGTTCATATAATGAGCTGACAGAGGAAGTAAAAAACAATTAACACAGACAAATAAACCCATTATGAGTTATTTTCAAATGAGGATAAGAATATAATAATTTACAAACGTTTTTTTTTGTTAAACTTGTTTAAATGATTAAGCAAAGTACGTTAAAAGTAGGATAACAATAATTGTTTACAAAAAAGCTAATTCCTAGCTTCTGCACATTTATTGAGTTAATAGTTATGCCATTCATGGGTTTACAAAAATATTTAGGCAAAGGCCACAGGGGCCAAACTGCATATCAAGTTAAATAAGGCATCAGAAAAGATCCAGAAATAAGATCACTAATCAAAACTAGACTAGTAATCAATGGAAAACAAAAAGAATACACATCTCTGTTAAATATGTCTTTAAATTGACAGAGTTTGCAAAATTGCATGAATGTGTAACATGCTTGTGTCTCATCAGGAAGGTATTCTGCACTTTATATCTAATGTTTCCAGGAATGGTTTTGGATCCACAGTGACAGACAGACTAGTCTTTCATCCAAATTTATTTCTGGTTAAATTTAGACTGTAAAATGCTTTAATGATACATAATGCTTTAACTTAATGCTATATTTTTGCAGAAAGAAAACTTCAGAAATTCCTGTAATTTCTTTATAAAAAGAAAAGCTCAAATTTTACTATGTAAAGTATTTTCCAAGGCCAAGCATGATTAATTCAAATTCAGAATCTCCTTTACCTTTTCAGCTTCTGTAATGGTACCCTGTGGTGCATCCACATCCATTATCCACTTGTTTCTATTTCATTTGAAGCTATTCCCCTTTCCACATTATTGCAGGATGTAGTGGAGATCTGTGATAGACGCCGGCTCTAATTGGGGTTTAATTACAGCTGTGTGAAGCGGAAGAAACACCACCAACACCCGTCCGAAACCACCCTCCAGCCCACCACTATTGACTAGTAACAGGGTTGCTGTGGTAACAGGGCAATCAAACAGCACGCCTGATGAATTGCGAGTGCCTATCATTGTCACACACACATGCAAGTACACACACCTACACAAACATTGTGTACAAACACATAGGAAATAGGTCGACCATTTTATCACCCTGTTTATTTATTTAGTAGCCTACAGTTTTACCTGCCACGTTGCATTTTAACACAGGGAGATGATGTGATCTGCAGAAATTCACATTTACATTTAGGATGTGTTTACGAAAACAGAAGCTTGCGTTTTTTGATTGAAACTGTAAAATGATGTGCATCCTCTCTACATTTACTCAGTTTTGTCCTATAGTGGTGATCATATGAACCTCACAAACATATGATAGATGAAGCTTGAACAAAATAGACTTACTTAGCCAATATGCTCAGAAGAAATGTGTGAGCAATTAGCACTGGAGTGACATTTCACAATGATTTAACAGATAAACATTACAATTTAAGTATGCACTGACCAGGCATAATATTATGACATTATAACATTATGACCGGTGTGTGAATAACACTAATTATCTCATCATCATGTACCTGTTAGTGGGTGGGATATATTAGGCAGCAAGTGAACATTTTGTTTGATCTGTTAGAATCAGGAAAAATGTGCAAGTGTAAGGATTTGAGTGAGACTAAATTGTGACGGCTAGACAACTGGATCAGAGCATCTCCAAAACTGTAGTATCTATTAAAGGTGGTCCAAGGAAGGAACAGTAATGAACTGGTGATAGGGCCATGGGTGGCCAAGGATCATTCATGCAAGTGGGGAGAGAAGGCTGGCCCGTGTGGTCCGATCCAACAGACTGTAGCATAAATTGTTGAAAAAGTCAATGCTGTTAGTGTGTGATGAGTCAGGACTGTTTCGGCATTAAAAGGGAGACCAAGACCATATTAGGCAGATGGCCATAAAGTTTTGCCTGATTGGTGTAGACACAGTACAGTGCTAATCATTTAAAAGTTGTAGACACTTCCACATGCTATTTATCCTCTTCTAAGTTTTTTCCAGTATATATTATTACCCGGATTATTACCTTTTAACTGGGAAACTCCACAATAGCAGAAGAATTCATCTGTGAGTGTGTAAGCTTTGGCATAGCTACCCCAGATCTGAAGAGAAGAAATATATGCAAGGGATGAGAATTCAAGCAAACACATTCACACACTCATTCACAACTACACGCAATATAGGCATAAGCAATCCACTGGCTTGCATGTTTTTTGGACATTAGTAAGAAGCTGGAGCAAATGGAGGAAACCAATTCCAAAATGTGAAGAACTTGTGGAAAACATGCAGATCTTCACACAGACATGAACCGAGATTGCCAAAATGAACCATGGATTTTAAAGATTGCAGACAACGCTATCTGCTGCACCACCATACCAGCTATTATTAAAAGGTAGTGCTTGGAATGAATCACTTTACATTACATAAAATTATGTGCATCATTAACAAGATTCATGTATGCTTGATTCATTCACTTTTATTCATCATTGTTCATGATTTTCAGTTAAACGACAGCTTTTAATTCAGAGACATAACATGTGTCATTATTCAGTTCATGCTGTTTTGTGTCTCACTCATCCACCCTTCTGTTCGCTCTTTCATCACCCCATTCTGGCCACAGGGAATCATTCATTTCAATTGTTATGCCAGAGACATATCCTGTTTTTTCAATCTCCTTTCATGCACTTTTTCCTACTGAGTTACTGCATTACTGCTGCCATAATTTAAACCCTCTCTTCAGTGTCCTTTGATTTTTTTTATCCATGCTGCACTCATTCCATTAAATTCAGTTTGTCTGTGTTCCTGGCTGTTGTTTCCATTTGCTCTTACCCTTCAATTTTCTTTCATGTAATGTCTGTCTAGGTTGGGCCACCCCTCTAATGGGAGCATTTAGAGTCACTCTGCATATAAAATGTCTTTGCCAGAGTTTCACTGTCTTGCATGGACCTAACACAGTTAAAAGGCATTTCTGATATGATAAACCACGTAAGGAATAAAATATGACAGTGTGCATTGTTATAGAAAGATAATATTATTCTAATGTGTACTATTCATAATATACCACAACAATTTAACAACTGTTTTGATTTGTATTTATTCATAATTATAATTATATCTAGTAAGTATAGTTTATGGGAAAAGGTGAGGTAGATCCTGTTATCACTACCACTATGTTTGATACAAAGCAAACAATTGTTCTTTTACTTTCTCTTGAGTTTCAAAACACAAAAGTTGTCTGTCCTGATAGAGAGAACAATTTACATCTACATTTACATTTGCAACATTTAGCATATGCCCTCGTTCAGAACGATGTACAAAGGTGCTTTGAGTCTTTATCAATGAATAAATCTACACTGGTACACTACATTACAAACTTAAATCAGCCTACAGCTCTGTTGAGAGGTTATTGATTAATTTTTTTAACCAAAAAGAAAACTTGGAAAGTGTTTTTTTTTAAGTGTTTCAGGAAGAGGTAGGTCTTCATTCATGTGAAGATAGCCAGGGTCTCCGCTGTTTCGGAAATCTTGGGGATGTTTATTCCACCCCCTTGGTGCCAGAACAGAGAAGAGTCTTGAAGTATCTTTACCTCTTACTGTTTATCCACTGTTACAGACCTTTTGACTATTACAGAGCCTCTTCCACCCAGGGTAATAAAGCTTATATTGGACTTCTGTATTTATTACAATGATCAGGATATAGAATAAAAAATAAATAAATGGCATCTATTATTTTTCATTCATTCATACATTTATCTTCAGTAACTGCTTACTCCAGGTCAGGGTCATGGTGTAAATAAAGCCTGTCAGATTACTACAGATCAAGAAGGACTGGCGTTCTGGAAGGTGAAAGGAAACAAAAAAAAACCCCCAAAAGAAACACATGTGGACACATGAGATGAACATGGAAGACTGCAACTGTGATTAACGTTGACATTAACAACTCCACCTGCTGTGCCATTATATCACCCACTGCAACTCAAGAGTTATTTATAGCTGACAGTCTAGAAATTCTAGTTTTTATGGAACATAATAAAGAGTTAGAAATAACTAACAATATCGTTCTAGTCTCATTGAAAACTCTTTGCCAGAAATAAAGGAAAAAAATGTCATTAAGGAAAATGTTCTGATCTTTCGAGTACAGTTTTGGAACACAATTCACTTTTGAAACTTATTAAATGAATAATGATGGAAAAAAATAATAATGTGTGCAGTAAAAACCTGGGATTTGCCTTTAGAAAATGAATCAACTTATTCCAAATAATCAGATTCAAGATTTCAAGAGTGACATAAAATAAAACATATAAAGTTGACTGTATTTTCAAAGTCTGCACAATCACTGGTATTGTCGTTAATGCTAGTATTATCACCGGCTTTCTACTGTTTAGTTGTACATGAAGAAGATCCACACACACACAATCACATGTAAGAATTCTTATAACTGGTTGGACAATTACTTTCACAAACAAACAAACAATGAACAATTTTCTCTGTAAATCCGCGTTTTTTTTTTCTGAAAGAGGTTTTAAGTAGATAATTAATGTTTTAGAAAAAAATTAATCACTGAGTCAATCTGTTATGGTGGTTTGAAGAAATTAAACTGTTTTTCAGTCCCTGGTGGTCTAGTGGTTAGGATTCGGTGCTTTCAACGCTGCGTCCCGTGTTCGATCCCCGGTCTGGGAACAAACCCCAGCCATTAGGGTTGCACAACCCTTAGTGCCGGTCCCAAGCCCGGATAAATGGTGGAGGGTTTGCGTTAGGAAGGGCGTAAAAATGTGCCAAATCAAAACATGCGGATGATCCGCTGTGGCGACCCCTAATGGGAGTAGCTGAAAGAAAGTTTTATTTGCTGTGAAAAAGCACAACGTTTTTTTTTCACTATCATTTTTTTCTTAAATTCATGCATACATGCCATTTCAATTGTTATGCCAGAAACATATTCTGTCTTTTCAATCTCCTTTCATGCTGTATTCCTTACTGATTTACCACACAGTTAATGCCATATTTAAAACTCTATCTTCACTTTAGTTCTTTAATTGTCAGAGGACAAATATTTAAGTAGATTCTTTTAATTGTGAGCTGCTCTGTTTTGTCTGTTTTGTAGACTTGAAGCACTGCATTTTGTTTTACCTGTAAAAAAAAATTTTTTTGCTCTTGAATATTTCACCTCCACTTCCAACTTTCTAGTTTTCTCAAGATACCATTTCACTTTTAGTTCTCATTTTCAGTGCATTTCTTTTTGTTTTACTGCTAAAAAATGTGGAACTCCCTACAATAAGTATTTATGATAAGAATGAAGAATAACAGGGCCACAGAAAAAAAAGTGAGAAAAAGTGTTGCATTGTTTATTGCAAATGTGTTCCTCAGAAAATTAATTCCCATTATATAAGGTCCAGCAATGTGCAGACTTGCCAGTGCAATTCCCATCTTGATGGGTAGGCTTTTAAAATAATCAGAACACACACACGCCAAGACAACAACAAATCAAGCAATAATGGCTTGTCGTGTCTCAGCTGGAAAGCCACATACTCCCTGTAAATATAGAACAATTTGATACAAGAGCAATTTGGGATTCTCTGTGAAGAGAATCTTCAGTCCACCCTGGGGGATTTTAGCAGTGGTGCACCTTGGGAACTGAAATGTAATTATGCTGTTTAGCCAACAAACTAGGTGTAACCATGCTTCTGTACTCTACACTTCGGCAGCCTTTGTTATCGAGACATTAATTGAAAAGCTCTAAAAAGGTTTGCCTGTAATGAAGGTCACCTCTCTGAGTTAGGTCAGCTTCAGAAAATTAGCTTTTTCTACATGCAAATCGATACTGCATATTTATCACCCTATTATAAAGCTTGTCAATATAGTTAGGAATGGAGTTTAATCATAGCAGTGTCAGAGCATCTTTTTATTTAAAGGTATTACAATATTTTATAGTTGTTTTTGGAATGTGTGAATATTTCAGCAGGGCTTCATGATTGGAAAATATTTTAGTCCATACATAAATTGCCATGACGGTTAACAAAATTGCCTTTTTCGGGTTTGAACTTTTACTTTTAGGCAAGTTGAACTTAAAGCAAAAAACTTAATAAATAAGAGGATAATATAGTCAAACCTTTGTAAATTATATCTAAAAAAAAAAAGAAAAATGACCATGACAATGATCCTACAAACATTGCCATTGTTTGATGTGGACAAATAAAATAAAATAAAAAAAAAATCTCTTTATGACTTTATGATGGCCATAAATAAACTTGTCAATATGTTTCATCCTGTCATAACTTCAATACCAAAGACATTAATTAGTGATTTAACCAAATAAGAATTTAGTTTGAGAGATAAACTGAGATTCAAACAGAAGGTGACCAAACCAAACACCACTCCCTGAGACTGCAGATATGTATGTGTAAGTATAAAATTTCATGCAGTAAAAATGTGCACAATATTAAAAGGGTAGGAGGAATAAAACAAGGCAAAATAAATAAAATGTATGAAAGTATAAGTAGTGTGCCCTTAAATCCCTTAACAACCCTACAACAACTGTTTTAATAATCGAGGTACCACTCACACTAGAAATGCTAAGGCCACATATAAAAAACTCAAATAAAAGCATGTTATATAAGTGAATTCTTTTTTATTCTGCTTCTTTATTTTTTTTTCCAATTTACTATGTACTAATTGGTTAGACTATGAATCCTTACTTGAATTATATGCACACACACAATGGTTATATGCATATTAAAAAATGATTTATACTCAGTGAAATTCAATATTTGAGTACATCTGTGGCCCTTTTGCTAAAATGTTTGAAAATGTTTGTATGAACAGCTTTAAACCTTGCTTACTTATTACACTTATTAACTTATTAACTTATAAGCAATGCATACTCACTGTCTTCTGTGATTGTTTTTGCATTTTCAAAACCGTCTGCTTTCTGTCGACAGGCCACATATGTTTTATTCATCATTTATTAATGCCTTTGTGAGCATGTTTATGGAAAAGATGTTTTCTGCGTCACCCAACAAGCTGTATTTTTTTGCAACTCTAAACAAGTAAAAAGTATATGTTGTGCAATTGAAATGAAAATTTCAATTATTTATCTTGAACAAGTTTTTACATTACAATCCAACTATCATGCCATGGGCACAGGCACAAACCAAAAAAAGCCACATGCTTTTTCGCTGGCTTTAGAGTGTGTTCTGAACAGTGTACTGCTGAGATTGTTACAGCACAGGGAACCACAGAGAGAATCTTGAGCAGCCTGTATCACCGATTGAAATTGAAATAGCTCTGTTGCATACACTTCCACAGACACTTCTCTGCTGCTGTCTGGATTTATGTGGACAGCAGATCATAAAAACAATATATGATATTTTAAATACTGTTTCAGATTTTGTTCTCTTCCTTCAATATACTCTCACTCTTCTGGGAAGGTTTTCTACTAGATTTTGGATTGTAGTTACTCACTCAATGTTTTGATTCATTTTAAAGGGTTTGGCTTTGTATAGAAAACTCAATTTATTTCATTCCAACTTGGCAAACCATGTCTTTTGCAATTTGTGCATAGGCAAAAGACTAGGTCTTAAAGTTCCAGCAAAAGGAAATCTTAATACTACCTCATAAGACATTTGTAGAAGTTGGGCCCTTCCACCTATAAATCAACAGTTTAGGGAAGACCAACTTGATGATGTGACTGGCAAGTGTAAATATACATTTAGTCATATAGTGTAGTAAAGAATCCAGAACCAGGGTTAGAGTCTGTAGGACATTCTTTCTTGAGGCAGTGTCTCACTCTTATCAACAGCCTCTTGTCTCCAACTCGCAACTAAACTGAATTAACCTACCTCACAACCTGCACTACATTATCATACCTGCCAGCACTTATTACCTGAGTGCTGTGTAGAAGCTACAAGAACCTGAATTTCAGCTTCAGGTTATGTTGATTTTTAAATGCTGATAAGTTTTTCCATATCACAGGTTCAGGTTTCCTTTAGTTTACTGTTCATGTGGAGTTCTGCATGTTCTCCCTCAGTCTACATGAATTTCCTCTGTGGTTTTAGAGTTTCTTCCACCTTCCAAACAACAAATTGCCCCAAGAGTGTGAAAAGGTAAAAACAGTTTACCTCAGTATGAAGGCGGATAAATGCATATGCTAATTGTGATTACATATACCAATGGTTCTTAGCTTCCTGTACATTATCTATCAGTCCTATAGTGTTCAGTGTAGTTTGTGCATTATATATGAATGCAGTGTAAATAAAATTTAAGAACTGTTTGAATGCTCTAGTGTTAAAGGGTGTAAAATACAACTGTGCTTTTTCTATACTTTTTACAGTTTTATTCAAAAACATGTAACATTTGTCCATAAACAAGACATAAAGACATAATAATTATTGTCATGAGGTTTATGTCTCCAAATTTTTTACAGTGTGTGTGTGTGTGTGTGTGTGTGTGTGTGTGTGTGTGTGTGTGTGTGTGTGTGTGTGTGTTTGTGTGTTAAATGACATTCGATCAGCCCGAGGAATATTTAAAAAAACTTGTTTGGATTTGTTGCTTTACCCCTTAATACCTAATTTGCATAAACTTTGCATAAAGCAAAAATCTCAACATGTATGTCACTTGTCATGCTGCCAACTGAAATCATGGCTTAATGTAATACAGGTACATAGGAAATGAATGGTCTCCTGAAGCTTTGTCACTCACTAGTGTGAACACAGCCTTAAGAGGGCGGAAATTAGGGCATGCGTCTTTTCTTTCTCGCTGCTGCCCACTTTTGCTACCTTTTAACAGTCTGAGATGCCAAAGAGGCAAGATGCTTCAGTATAACATAGATTGCATTTTTTTTTTTAATTACAATTCACATCAGAAGAACAGAAAGATCATAAAAGAAAAGGAAAAGAGCAGAAGAGCTTATTTAAAATTAAATAATGTACTAATCAGTATGAAAATGATTGTTTAATTTAAATGTTATGTGTAGGCTTTATATTGGTGGAGTAGTAAAATAAAAGTGTACAGGCTACCTACACCTGTCAGGGTAATCAACTATCTTTGGTGCCTTCCAAGCTTAGTTTTTCTTGGTTATGTCTCCATACACATATAACACAAGGTTGTATATGAAATAACAAGTGTTTTATCTATGGTTTCTCAAATAATATACTATATGAAAGCTAATTGGAGGTTGTGTGTGGGGAAAACTGAAGAAACTTGGGTTTTGTGCGACAGGTTTGCAGGTTGAGTGGAGAACGAAAGAAATGGTGAAATGTGTGCAGCACGTTTGCAGGTTGTGAATGGAGAACTGAAGAAATAGTGGACTGTGTGCAATAAGTTTGGAGGTTGGGTTGGAAACTGAAGAAACGTTGGACTATGTGCAACAGGTTTGGAGGTTGTGTGTGGAGAACTGAAGAAACGGTGGACGATATACAATAGGTTTGGAGGTTTTGTGTAGAGAACTGAAGAAACGGTGGACTACATGCAATAGGTTTGGAGGTTGTGTGTGGGGAAATAAAGAAACAGCGGATTATGTACCATACTTTTTGAGGTTGTGAGTGGAGAACTGAAGAAATGGTGGATTATGTGCAATAGGTTTGGAGTTTGAATGGAGAACTGAAGAAATGGTGGACTATGTGCAACTGACATTTTATCCCCTTGCCATACAACTAATACAATATTAGTTCAAGCTCTTCATGGTCATGCATGAGGAAAAAAATCTATATAAAATCTGTAAATATTATAAAAAAATATATATATATTTGTATTCCTTTGAGAAACTTTTCGCTTTTGCTGTTCCCTGCTCATTTTTGCGCAGTTGATGTCATTGAATCCAGGTCTATTTGGTGGCCACGGTGTGACTTATGGCAAACATGAGAACATTACCAAGATGTACAGTCTGGGTCCTGCAGACAGCGTCGCGTGTCAGAACACTCTGTGCCCTTTTTTTCCTATTGGCTCGTGACTAAGCACGCGGCAGCGCGTCCACGCTCTCCAAAAGCGTCCGCGAGCGCCGCGAGTTGCTGCGGGTGCCAAATGAATGAGACGCACGTGGACGCGTCGCGCGCGCTTCCCGTTCCCCGGCGTCCAGATGAACCCTCGCGCGCGCGGCTCCTCCAGCATACAATGGATTAACCGGAAAGACATGAGCGCACGCACCGAGGACGGCGTGAGCCTGTGCCAGCGGGCTCTGCAGATCATCACCGAGCTGTGCCTCGCCGGCCACGTCGATAGGGAGAAATGCGCGGACATCTTTCCAACAGAGAGCAACATACCAGGTAAAGGCAGTTCAGGTAAATGTAACTTAAACTGACCTCATTTAACTCCTAAATGGTCCTTTAAACCAAGAACGCACTCTTTCTCACTTTCCACAATCCAACAGTGCGAGAAAGTTCTCCAAACCTCTCCAATACTAAAAGAATACTCGAGTAATGCTTTCTAACACTTATGATTATAATGCAATTTCTCCCCAAAGAGGAATGTGCTCTTTGCAGCTGGAATGCAAATTTGCAGCTGGAATGCAACAGGTAGCTTCGGTTCTTTTCAGCACATGACTCAGAATTTTGAAGAAATCCAAACTCCACTTATGATCTAATCAAATTTGGTTTATTAAGGCAGAGAAAGAGGAATCTGTTATGCAGTCTTATACAACATGGAAAAATACATTGCACATATACTAAAGACTGGCTACTAAGTGTGCCCAATATAACCTACCACTGATTTCACAGTAATACACATGGACTATAATTAGTCATTGACATATGTAAATGCTCACTATACTGAATTTATTTCTACTTAGGAATACATTATGCTATATTGCTTTCTTGTTTTTTGTTGCATACTAAAAAAAATCAGCATATAAGATTAATTATCATCATATAAGATATTATCCTTGTACTTATATAACCATATTATGATAAATGTTCGTGCTGTTATAGGTGACATATTTATGCACATACTGCAACTTGGTGCTAATCATTGAAAGAAAATGCATTTTTTTGGATTGCAAATGTCGAAAAACACGTCCCTGAGCAAAAGGTAAAATGTTTATGGAGCATTAATTATTCCATTGAGCACTAGGATCAGGAAGCCCAGTCTGCTGCTATGGTGACACCTGTGTCTTAGAAACGTGTCTGTTGCATCGCATTACCTCGAGATACGACGCAGGACCACTTTTCACTCACACACATATTTCTATGCATACACACATTCTCACAGGTGGTTTGTGTAACAGAAATGTTTTACTCATTAAATTTAAGTGTTTCATACAATATGATGATGTAAACGATGTAAATATGCCATTGAATCTCTGGAACTTGTAGAAAAAACACAAGATTTGTTAAAAATGATAAATGCTATAAACTGTGATTTATTTACATTAAGACTTCCCTTGTCATTTTCTTTTTAAAGTTTGAATGCATATACAGTAATTCTGTTCCCTTCTCTGCAATACAGGATTTTAAGTATTCTTCCCCTTTTCTTATGCATTTCCTTCTTTTTTTCTCTTTCTCTCTATTACTCTCTTCCCTGTGTGTCTCACATTTTCATTGCTGCTGGCCTTTTTTGTCTTGTCTGTCTTCTTAATTCTTCACTTTCCCAATGCTTATTTCTCTCCCTCTCCTGGTCTTCTCTTCCTCTCGTTCGTCTCCTTTATTTACTCTTAATCTCTCACTCTGCCCTCTCTACTATTCTCCACTAAACCACGTCTCATTGCCTGTAGACATCTCTGTAAGTCTCCTAGCTGTGCTCGTGGGTTTCTGTGGACTCGCCCTGTTGGTAGTCTCTCTCTTTGTGTTTTGGAAGCTGTGCTGGCCCATCTGGAGAAGCAAGACGCTCTCTTCACATGGCGAGACTGTCCCACAAGGGCTGCTACCTGAGGCACCAACGCCCACACCTCATGTCACGCCCTCACTTCCAGAGCGTCAGGTTTTACAGGCCGAGAGGCAAGAGAAGAAAGAGGAAGAGGATGAGCAGAAGAGGAAGGTGCCCGAGGTGAAGGTAAACGGTTGTAGTTCGATGAAGTCACTTGAGGCAGCCATGAAGATCAGCCAGACATCTCCAGACATCCCGGCTGAGGTGCAGCAGACGATACGCGAACGCCTCAGTAAGAAGGCCAAGATTCAGAAACAGAGCACTGAGCCCACCTCCTTCTCCAGGTATCCAGGTCCTCCTGGCTTTTCTCATGAGATTATCTTTATCGCAACTCTCATTATTTCTCCCACTTTCCAGGTTCACTAAACCCCTTTCAGTTACTTCTCCTAAATACAAAACTTCTATAAACTTCATTCTTCTTTCTAGATTTTTTTTTTTACTTTATTCCATCGCCAAGGTCTCTACAGGTTCCTCACACCCATTGAAATCACTGACTAGTTTCTCTTCACTCTACTCACATTTTTCAAGTTTTTGTTTTATGCACAGCAGTTCTTCTAATAATGCAATCTTAAAAACAGTGTCTCAAATGTTTCTTTAACCTGCTTTAATTATCAAAATCATATTTTAAAACATTGTGGTGTAGCTAGTGTGCCACATGTCAAATTCAGGATCATGGGTTTGACCCTGAGCTTGGGTTACTGTCTGTGTGGGCTTCCTTGAAGTTCTCTGTGGTTTCTTCTCAGTGACTAAAACATGCTGGTATGTGGGCAGGCAAATCTAATTTACCTGACCAAGAAATAGCCCTTACTGAAGACAAATGAATGAATTATTTATATTAAAAAAGATGAGTTCACAGCCCTGTGATATTTCTTCCATCTTTTCTGCACACGTGTACATACACACATGGGCCATCAGGAGGATATGTACTGTTAAACATTCATTCATTCATTCATTCATTCATTCATTCATTCATTAACTATAGGTCAGTAATTAACATTTGCAACTTGGCAGCTCTATTGAAAGGTGACTTCACATTTACATGATCAAAACCTGAGAACATTATAAAGTGGCTTTTTGAACACTGGCCAAACAAATGCAGAATGTCATTGAATTCTGTATGGCATTGGGTTGTAAAGAATAAAGGACATGCGTTATTTGTTGGTTTTAAGCCATTCACTGTCTATACTAGTCCATATCTGATTTTTTGTATTATTTTATTGTGAAAAAATAGCACAGATTTGACACTTTATACATTGAATGAAGTGAATAACATGTTTGCAAATATAAACTGAAACGCCATTAAGTAAGGGAATCAAACTTTTAGTCCTTGTTGCCTCACTAGCTATCAAGGTCATTGCAATTAGCAAACAAAATTAAAAATAATGATTGATGTTTATATAAAATTTTAAGGCTTGTGACGCCAGTGTTTGCTATTTTCACTCTATGTCTGACAAGGCTGCAGCGAGCCCCCTACCTTCTTTCACTAGCCCTGTAATCACTACAGCCTTCCAGCCCGAGCACCCGAGTCATGCTGCCATGACAACGGCAATTAAACAATCAGCTGTTCTTCTCTTTGTTTGGTTCTCAACGCTACATTTAAAGTGAAAGGGGTTGTAATTAGTATTGCCATGCAATAGAACCGACATACTGTAACGTACTTGTGCTGCTGGGGACATAACGAACAGCTGCACTCCTCTACTGATGGTGGCCATTATTGAGTTCCCACAGAGCTGTCATTAGGACCCTGATCCAGCCTAATAAACAATGTATCCTCTTAAATTACATGTTGATAGGATACACAGAAAGGGCAAATGAGGGAGCTTAAAGGTCAGCTATATAATAAAATAGGAGAAGGATCTTTTTTTCTCCTACTTCATTCATTTGGAAGCTGTCTCTTTGGTTTCCATCTTTTCTCCTACTTTACATTTTACGTGTGACCTGTTTTTGTTTTGCTGATTAGTTGTATGGATTGTGTTACAGCTACTAGATTTAACACATGACTACTGTTAATTTCTTGTTATTTTCTTCAGTCACATTCATTGGATCTTCTGAGGTGGCTATTATTTAATAAAGTGTGACCATGACTGAATATTGAGACCACAAAATACCATTAATGCCAGAGACACTGAGAAATCAGTTGAAATAGACCATCCTTGTCACGGGAGCCTAAGCCTGAAACCAAATACCTCAACCAAATTACCAAAGCAAAAATTTTCTTTGCTGATTTCTGCCGGATAAATACCTGAAGGGCATTAAATTAAATATAATGTTCCACAACCAATTGCATTGTGGCCTCAAAGCCACAATGTATTCATTTGTGGCCATGCCTCATTAAAAATTAACTACCACGATACTGCTACAGCTTCAAACTGTTCTCAATTCTTCGTCTTTGATATGAAGAACATTAAGCTATTTAATTCTATGCGATACATTTTCACTAGCCTTAATGGCCTTATACTATATTGGCCAGGGATTCTTGAGATCACAGTTATCTGGGCAATTTTATCTTGCTGAAAGAGAAAAAGGGGCTATTTTGTATCTGGTGGTGTGTTTGCATGCTCATGTGGCAGAATAGAGCAGCTATGTTAAAGTACACACATGCCAAGAGGGCTGTATGGTTGAATGCCTGAAATCACAAGCTGCTAAATTTGTGAATTGCACAGCTTTTGTGTTTTGTTGAAGACCCCCGCCCCCCCCTAAAAAAAACCCTTATGCAACAGTCAAGATCTAATACAAAATGTAACTGCATTCTAGAGAAAAGTAATAAAAGAGAAATAAACGTTGTTCATCAATATTTCAGAGCAAGAATTAGAATGAAAATGTTTAGTCATAAAGGTTAATTTGTGATATAAAAGTTAAGTGTATAATATGGGTTAGTCTGTGTGGAGATAATGGCTTAGAAATTGGTACTTTCTGGCCATCTGGTTGCTAACATGGACACATTATTCTTGCGTCAGGCTCAGCTGAGTCTGACCATGTTGGGCAGATAATCACCATCCAAGGAGAGCCAAATAGAGGAAAGAGAAGGTTACTCTAATGATTTTTTTTTGTTTATCTTGAGGAAAGAAATCAAATAGTAAACCTAGAGAAAAAACAGCATAAGCACTATCCCTTGTGGAACAGTTAAACTGATTGAAATAATCGTGTTTTCAAACCATTACTAGAAAACAGTGTGTATAAGATTTGAAGACAGCGTTGGAAGACCAAAAGAGAATAATAACAATATGACATATTGGATTTCTTATTAAGAACAGTCATGCATCAAGTGGCATGGAGGATATATTTTTACTCTCCTAGGGCCATGAGAGTAAGCTGAATATCCCTATTAAAATTATGTCACATTTATTTGAATTATTCACCGAATCCACATTGATTGTTTGCAGTTTGTTTCATTATAGATTCAGAGAAAAACATAATTATGATCAGTAAAACTTCCCTATTTTTGCTGAATTCTTAAAACTCATTATAAGAATCCGATGTTCAAAACCCAGCTATTCATATACATCAATATTTTTTATATTTTGAGTTACATGTTTTGTAAAAAAAATTAAATTGTGAATTTTAAAATAAATTTTTGGAATAGTCAAGCAGTAAAAGCACCCAGATACAGTACATGTCCAAGAGCTCATGGACATTTTAAGCCCTTTTATGATGTTATGTTGATTCATAAGTGTCTGACACTTTTCAAAGGTTCGAAGTACCGTATTTTTCGGACTATAAGCCGCTACTTTTTTCCGACGTTTTGAACCCCGCGGCTTAAACAACGAAGCGGCTTATTTATGGATTTTTCCTGGGTTTTTCCCAGTTTCACAAACTTCAGGCCAGAAAACTGAACCCCATAACATTAGACCAATGAAATTTCCGAACGGAAACAAAAAAACGCACCTCACCTTTGTTCTGTGCTGCACGGCATCGGGAGAAAATACGTTTTTTTTTAAACGCACGACGATACCAAAAGATAAACAACTGAGAGAAATAGTTGTGAAAGAAAGGTGGAAGACAGTAACCAATTACTTTCTTGGTAGGCTACTGATACAAGTCGTTGTAACGCGTTGAGTCTGGGTGAAGGGAGAGCTCGCTAACTCCAGTTGCAACAGAAATCATATAAGCACAGACAGGTTTTCAAAACTCGTGCTGTTTTGTTTTTCTTGGCAACAGCGTTACGGGTTAGTCAAAGAAACTTAGAAATGAGCATCAGAAAATAATAAGGACATATTCCTCAGTCTTGCACACATGCAGTAATACCGAAAAAATGCAGTGCCAGGCTATTCCCAAAATACCGCTATGCTCCTAAAGGAAGCACAACATATTTCACCTGTTACACCGTGTGTAACGTGTCTTTCGTTAAAGCCTGTGTAAAGTTCATTAGTTTCAGTGTAGACTGCGGCTTATAGACAGGTGCGGCTTATTTATGTTAAAAATATAAATATTTGTAAAATTCAGTGGGTGCGGCTTAAATATGGGTGCACTTTATAGTCCGGAAATTACGGTATACAGCTAAGTGTAAATTTTTTTTTTTTTTCTTACAATAGTTTTATATTTTCTGTTGCGAAAAATATATTGTTAGTTGCTGGGACAACTATAGGATAATAAGTGTAGGATTAGTATGATATGGAGGTTATTGTGCAGGTGAGGAAATGAAGATCCTAAAACATATATCTTAACAAAAAATAAATAAATCACAGAGTTGTTCTGTATCTTAAACCTACAACTTCTAGTGTAAAGAAAGTGTGAAGTGTGAAATAAAGCAACCAGCTGACATTTAATATGATTTTTTTGGTAGATATAGACAAGGCCGATTGTGAAAATAAATTTGTACAAAATCACATAGTTTCTATATTGCTGAGGCCTGCAAAAGTTTGCTTTTTGATTTACCTGGATAGAATATCATGCTTTTACACAAACAATTGGAATAAATTTAAGTTATTTGAGTAAACATATTTATTATAATATACTTATACACATATATATTTAAGAAAGCATTGATTTAATTAAATGAAAATTATATTTTTATACTGGTGCTATCTAGGAGCACAAGCACTAACAAAAATTTAAACAAAAGACACCAATTTGTTTAGGATAACAGTACAGTATGTTCTTGCTGTCTGCAGTATGTGTGCCACAGTGTCCAAGGCATGGAGGTGTTACAAATGCATCCGAGAAATAATATTCATCTCTTGCCAGCCAACATTTCCCTTTAAGTAGATTAGTAAATTTTCTGAGAAACTCAATAATAAAAGCTGTGGGATTCAAGCACAAAACAAACAAGTTACCACTGTAAATACCAGCTGCTCCAAAAGAACAGCTTATTATGCTATCTAGGCCATACCAGAGAATACCTGCTTTTTCAGTTTGGCTCTTATCATCACAATTAGCAGCAGCCAAATTTTAAATGAAATTTTTTACCCTAACCAACTTTAAGCACAGTTTTTTTCTTTATCTTACACTGTTCTCATAGCTGTTTGTGTCTTTAGCTTTGTCTAATCTATATGCATACACAAACCCAGGAAATTAATAATGGAAATGTAGAGGACTAGTTATCCACTGGAAAATGTGGAGAATTTTCTAATGGCCAGCCTGCCCGAGTCTACAGTTCCTCTGAAAATGACTGGGTTTATTTTATGGCCTTTAATACACTAAGACCTTATTCTTTTGCATTAACTCGTGTTCTTTCTTACACGATTCCTAGACACAATTCCTTTCGTCGCCATCTCCGACGGCAGATGAATGTCACCAGTGTGGATTTCACCATGGACACTCTGCCAGTGAGACAGTCTTCAGCAGTCAGCATTGGACGCATAAAGCCAGAACTCTACAAGCAGAAGTCTGTGGACTCAGAGGAAGGAAACAAGGAGCCTGTGGAGACATGTGGCAAGCTCAGTTTTGCACTGAAGTACGATTATGAAGAGCAGGCTTTAGTCGTGCGCATCCTTAAAGCTCTGGACTTGCCAGCCAAGGACTTTACAGGCACCTCCGACCCCTATGTAAAGATTTACTTACTTCCTGAGCGTAAAAAGAAGTTCCAGACACGAGTCCATCGAAAGACACTCAACCCTACATTTGACGAGGTGTTCTGTTTCCCAGTGGAATATGATCAGCTGTGTAATCGCAAGTTGCACTTCAGCGTCTATGATTTTGATCGCTTTACAAGTCATGACATGATCGGCGAGGTGGTGGTGGACAACCTGTTTGAGCTCTCAGACCTGTCGCGTGAGGCTGTGGTCTGGAAGGACATTCTTGCATCCACTACAGTGAGTATTGTGTGTTTTTTCGTGAGTGTGATGCTAAATGTTTTAAAAATGTTTGATCAATGTGATTTACAATCCAGATCATTCATTCACTAGCAAGCCATTGTCTCTCAAAGACTACAGTTCACAAGCACCGGTATGTCAAGAGAAGATCAGAATATCAAGTGAATTGATCTGTTATGCCAAGCCAGGTGTGAAGGAGGGCTCAGCTCAAAACTGATTCACCCTTCCGGACACCCACACACCTAATCCAAAGAGAGACAAAATTAGCCCTCTGCAATGCCACAGGGAGCTACAGACATTAGACATGACTAATGCTGCAGACTTTTGATTAGCCATGTCTTACCATCCCACTTCAGCACTGTAGACATGATATAAAAAAAAAAGCAAACATTACTTGTTTTTTCCCCCCTGTCAGCCTTTTGGATATGTTCTATTGTCTTGTTGACTTCTTCATCCCACTCAAAACGAAATCTCAGCAGATCTTTTAGTTTATGTAACAACCTCAGTCATGCTGTGTCACAGCCATGTTTTAAGTCTTAAAAAGTGCTATTTTCTTTTCACACAGAAGTCTTCTGTGCTACGAAGAAGTGTTCTCATCTTAAAGAAGTAGAATTTACTATTTTCCAAGCATTAAATGTATATTTTTAATTAAACGATTACCACAGAGCTGCTGGATTCTCGATTCCAATTTGCCAGAATGTGTTAATTAATTTTCAGGAGTATTGACTGTATTTCAGAGCACAGGTATTTAAAGAATTAATTGTTATAATGCATTTCTTTTGTTTTGTAGCCAATAAAAATACAGGGACTTATGTTTTTCCAAAAATAAAGGTATAAATTAAGGTGGTATAATATAATTAAACACCCTGTACTATCTTTTCAAAATGGCTAACCTCATGCAAAACATACCCCAACACTGATTATTTCTAGCATCGATTATATTCCCAAAACAGCATTTGTTCCTTCCTTGTGACAATATACACATCAACAAAGACATAAGCAGATATATATCTGTCTAATTTTTCTGAAATGTCTTTGTAAATGCAAATGACTCTCAAGAAGACCTATTTGTGAACTTTGTCACCAGTTTATTTATTTATAATCAAATACTTGAAATTACAAAGACAGATACATGTCATAAAATAATAAGACAAACTGGCATTGAAATATGAAATTTCACTAATGTTGTAAAATATTCATAAGATACGATTGCAAATACATAAAAGTATTTCTAGCTAAACCTTGTCAGACCTGGTTAACTCTCAGTAAAGCAAATGTGTTTTTTTTTTTATGATATCCACTTACCCCCATGTACAGCTCAGGTGGATTTAAGGGAAGTTGACCATATTTTTTGTTTTCTGCTGAAAGTTGTGTTTCATTGTGGTGACTCACTCACAATAAGCCATAATCTCCACTCTGGAAAGACACATCAGTCACTGCAGGTTTGATAAACACTGATTGTTGTGTCCACTTTTCCATCTCATCTTCTTCTTGTCGTTTAGATGCCTCCCAGTACATCAGCCTAGTGTATAATTTTGTTGACCTGCCTGTGTATTATTGTCCCTGTCATGTTTTGATGGGTTGATGTGTTATGTCTGAACTTGTCATTTTATATTTCTAAGGTGGTCTGTTTTTAGTTGTCTATCACATGCTTCTTAAGCTCTATTTATAAAAAAAAAAAAAGCCTTACAATGCCTTACAAAGTTTAACTTAATAATTATTAGTTAAAATGGTGTGACTCTCTAAGGCATCCTAATGTCAGATAAATACTTTAGGTTGTATTTATGAACCACAAATCGAATGAAATCAGTACATACAAAAACATTTAATGTTTCATGGATGCGCCCCAAAAGATCTGAACTACATCGTAATATATTAAACAGCATCCTAATTACTAGTCAATATTAAATAATGAAAAATGAAAGAGCTTGTACTGCTCCAGGGACAAAGCTAATACTCAGAGCCAGCTGCTCACTGAGCTACCACTACGGAGACTGTCTGGTTACTCAGATCACCCAGAATAGACTATGCCATTGATTGCAGCCTTGAGCACTCACACTTCCGCCTCGCATTCTAACCCTCCATTTTATCCCTAGTTGACGCCATTGGTTTAATTTGGGTACCAAACGTACCACTGCACCCTTAATCCATAGAATAGACTAGCCTGAATAATGGTTAACTGAACAAATAATGGGTAACACCTCACACTGGCATTCTTTAAGCTCAACTCAGTGTATAGTGCCTTTACTAATATACATTGCCAAAAAGATGCCTTGTGGGAAAAGGTATATCTATAGTGAGCATGCTAGAGTTGACCATGGAAAGGAAAATCCCTTAAGAACAGATCTAAAAAGGAATCTATCCTCTTCAGGGTAATGGCAAATAATTAAATAATAACTTTCATTCCTTCATTTCCTTTATGAATGCACCTTTAGTTCTTTCTTTAATGCACCAGTACTTAAGAAGTCAAGTACTAGCATAGTATGTAATTACTCCTTATATGTGTGATTTTGATAATTAGTGGTCATAATGAATATATTTAAACCATAAAAAGTAAAATGTAAATTATCTGTGGAGTCAGTTGGTCCATACACTATATCGTCAAAAATATGTATTTTTTTTTATACATTTCATTCCACATTCCACATTCCCATTTACTCATAATAATGCTCACTCTTCTGTGAAGATGTTCCACTAGATTTTGGAGTGTGCTTTTTGATGAGTGATTTTTGCTCAGTCAGCCACAAGGGCATTAGTAATGTCAAGTGCTAAAGAGGCCTGGGGCGCAGTCAGCATTCCAATTCATCCCAAACCTGTTCAATGGGGTTATGAGCTCTATTCCAGGCCACTCAAGATCTCCATGGAGCATGGGGGTTTGGGTCTCCTACTTCAAAAGAAGAGACAATTTCATGCTACTACATCCAGAGACATCATTGTCCATATAGTGTATATAATAACCATTTTTATAAGAAAGATTTCAACAGTGCACCAGATTCCCTATTAAATTACCATAAAATGCTACAATTTCAGGAGCTTTTGCATAATTTTTTTAAAGGAATTCAAGTCTAATAAGAGCAGTTCTTTCTGAATTTTCTTATTTTTAAAAGCAATGATTAATTTTTTCTAAATATATATATTGACATTTTGTGCAGATACAACATCTTATATGTACAAAAAACTAGTAATTCACAGCAATGATTAATTACTTTTCAGTTCAAGTAATTGTGTATAGCACATACTTGTCTATAATTTCTCAGTATTTAATAGGACCATGTAAACAAACAAAGCAAGATTATTGTGTAGCACTCATGTGAAGGAAAATGTGTAATTCTGTAGTCAAGGACAATCTGTAACACTCTTGTCGCAAATTGCAAAAGGATAACAAGTAGTTTGAGCATTTGTAATATTTGATTATCAAATGTGTACCACATAAATCCCAAATATTTTTTACAGAAACTATTAGAAACAGTCCCCAGTTTTAAGCGAAGCACTAGAGGAAATTTTTTTTTATTAGGTTGACAAGCAAACATTAGACTAATTAGTCCAAGGGTATATTCACTGTGGAGATAAATTACCTTTAAATATGTCAACCAAAATTTCCTAATAAAATTAGGAAGTTACTTTATATTATTTGACAACATGTCTAATCCTGGGTTGTGTTTATATTTTGCTGTAGTAATATGTGTCCTAATTATTTTGTGAACCTCAGCAATGTATAATGTGAGCTGTGTGTTTCATTGCAGGAGAGTGTGGATTTAGGGGAAATTATGTATTCCCTCTGCTACCTTCCCACGGCTGGCCGTATGACTCTGACTGTCATCAAATGCCGAAATCTGAAAGCTATGGACATCACTGGCTCCTCTGGTAAGTGCCGCTTGCATTACGCATACCTGGGATAGGTATACTGTATAACATTTAGTTTAGTCAGATAAGTATTCCCGACCCAGAAATTTACAACCTCGCCTGAAGTGAAGTGACTTGAAGTAAATACATAGTCATTGTCTAATAATGTTTGTTTCCACAGACCCATATGTTAAAGTGTCACTGATTTGCGATGGTCGAAGGCTAAAGAAACGTAAGACCACCACTAAAAAGAGCACACTCAACCCTGCGTACAACGAGGCCATCATCTTTGACATTCCTCCTGAGAACGTGGAGCAGGTCAGCCTGTCAATTATGGTGATGGATTATGACAGGTGAGTGGTGCATTCCTATGGGTCATTTCAACCATGTGGCAGTTTCATTGAGCTGCAATGACATGGCTACTGACAACATTTGGAATTAGAATCTGCAACAGAATTATTGCCACTTTTGTGAAAATGACTAGCAGAGTATAGCTATAGGTCTGTATAGTCTGCATATAACACACAGGTGGTATGATCTTAGTGTGGCCTTCTTTCAAACATCCTTATTACAACAGTAGCATTTGATAGTTTTCTTTGGAACAAGAAAAAAAAAAAAAATGTATTATGACATTCTAAAATCATTGGTATTTTTCTTTCCCTTTTCAATTTTACCAATTTTTTTCGAAAGGATATCAGTCATTCGGCGCTAACTGTATGTTATTAAATTCTAACACTTCAGTGACACATATATTTAAGTGTATCTTTTGTAAAGGAACAGTACTATTCCAACTGTGAACTTGTGCACAATAATGCTATACTATATTATTACATTTCCTTCCAGAGTTGGACACAATGAGGTGATTGGTGTGTGCCGAACAGGCCCCGATGCTGAAGGTCTGGGTCGAGACCACTGGAATGAGATGCTGGCCTACCCACGCAAGCCTATAACTCACTGGCATTCCCTATGCGAGGTAGGGAGAAGATACCATCAATTTATCACCTTAATTATACAGTAGCATTATTCAGTGTGTGAGATGTTTAATATAGAAATAATCAGTAAGAATTGGATGCTACAGTATAAATATGATTAAATTCTACAGGCACCTAATCTTAGTGAAATGTCTGTGCTATTCAATCCATGATCTAGTGTTATCTGATTGACAGCATAATGATAAATAGCAGCCTGTGTTTGCTCACATTTCTAAAACACTATCTTAATGTTCTCTCCAACAGTGGCCAGGAAGGGGAACCAGTTTTGAAAGCCAGGGTTCCTGTCCTTCCCCAAAACCTCCTCAGACTCCATAACCACAACTAGATCCTGGAAGACAATTTTTTTTTACCTTGCTTAGTGGCCATGCTTTTTGGTTTGTATTACCAGATAGCTCTTATTCTCTTGTTGTAACTTGTAAAATTCCATCATTTTGGCAGAGGATAACATGCAGTGCAGGTATCTCATGCACACACAGTTAATGTGACACTGTTACCTCTAGAACTTGTGCTGAGAGTGTGTGGATTAAAAGCAATGAGTGATTCAACAAAATATATCGAATGGCGATGTTTTGACAGCATAATGATACGACATTAGGGACATATCAAATGATAGCCTTTAAATTTTTGTCTTTTGCATAATATAAAAAATGATGACAATATTGATGTTTGAAATATTTATTTTTTTAAATGACAACCATAATAGCTGCATGCAAATTTTAAATCAAACTTTATTTTGTGTGTGATTTGAGCCCTGAATAGTCACCTGACCGATGTAGATTTGTTGAAAAATGTATGCAAATGTTTATACTCCTGCTTTATAGGCACGGTACATTTCTTACAATTGTAAAGTGAATCACTCTTTCTTAACTTTATATTTAGTCAAATCAGTGATCACATGATGGAAAGGAAACTTGATATTAAAGTCTGCAATCAAAATGCAGCCTATAGGAAACTGCTTATCAGAAAACTGGTCACAGTTTGTCGTTTTAGTGATTTAGACACATTGTAGTCCATACTTTAATTCTAATGTTTGTCTTAAATGTTTAAGATGCAAAAACCATTTTGTCCACAAAATATAGAATAAAAAATGAGTAAAGTATGAATTTAAATCGACAATTTCCTGATTTGAGGAAAGACCTCAGGCTTACGAAAGCAATCCAGAGTAGTGGTGCTTCTTCAATCTGACAGGAACAAGAGCTAGAAGCCAGCAAGCCATATGTCCAATTAAAACCTTGAAAAACATGCAACAAAATGTGAGAACAGAGCAGAAATCTTAGTTTAGTTAGAAAAATGAATGCAAGTTTTAGGAAACAGTTCACAGCATGGATGAGTTGGTGGGCCATCAACCTTATGATGCTTTCATCACAATACAGATTTTGTAAAAGAGGAAATTCACAGTAGCAGTTAATGTAGCACGCGGATTTCTTTTCATAAGTCATCAAATGCACAACAAAGTACAATACAAACTACACAATGACATTAAAATACATTAACCGAAAAAACTAAATCAGTCGTTTGTTTGCTACAATGTTTTTCATTCCTTCATGTCTTCATCATATGCACTGAAGCACACATGCATAATGCAGAGAAACTCTTTATAGTGTTTAAATTACCAGTACTACAGTCTAAACATACCATGGTGTTTTTTATTTCTCACTTATTGAAGTTTACATTGTTTTTGACTATTCAAATTCTAATGTGTTGAAAATATGAGCTAGGATAATAATATATTTTTTAATTAATAAAAATAAAATTTTAATAGTGAAAGATCTGTAAAAACAGATCTTGGTGTAGAGCTCAGATTTAGGGATGTTTGTTTCTGTCTCTCTGTTTATATACTTTTCTTTACTTAAGACATAGAATGAACAGTTATGATAAAGTGTGTCCCAGGGAATTAATTATTGAACCTTCATATATGTTTAGTTAAGCTGAATTTATCTTCATATGAAGTTAAAAGCAAAATGTAGCTGATCTATAGATCTATAGAATGATTCTAGATGGTTTTGCTTTTTAATGAACTTGATACATGTTTTGTAACTGATTAAAAAACAGGCATATGGGGGAAATTAGAAGCTTGAAAATTATTTTTCTTTGTTTTTTTTTCCCCCGGTGAGTTGCTCAAACACAGCTGACACAGCATCAAATCTAGAGCACCTTGCAATTATGCATATTAGTCTCAGTAATTAAATTGATATGCAACATTCTTAGACCAAAGGTTTAATACAGAATTATGATTTTCTGTTCCCATTTACCATTGTTTTTATGTTACCATAGCAACACAGCATTCCTAGCATCAATTAGTGATTGAGGGCCTGCATAGATTTGGAAATATATAATAATAACAATTGGACACAAAAGCAAGCTCTGTTTTTAAGTATTCACAAAAGTAATGCAATGAACATGGCAAATATAAAGGCTGTGTACTGTTAATGTTAATTTGCACAGTAAGACTATGTTTCTTCCCCAGTAAAGACACAAGTAATACATTCTTGTAGCATGTTGACACCAGTCTCTCAATGTCCTTGCTTATATTCAAAAGTTTTAGATATGAACTACTGAATTATGGAGTTGTCTTTGTATTTGCACATATCCTCCTTTTCCAGTGCCAATGTGCAGAAATACTTGAGCGTAAATACTTGAGTTTCTTGAAGTTATGTTAATGTGCATTTCTATGGATCGTTTGGTGATATTTTGTAAGATAAGCATATATAAATTTATCCAATCTATAGATAAACTTATATAACATTATCTTATATGAACTTAAATAACTTTATACACAATTTGCATCTATCTTAAAATGTTGAATTGAACTTGCTGAAAGTGCTATTCTTTAAGCCATTGAATAGTAACTTGGTCAAAATGAAAGTGCTTTTTGTCTTAATTGTATCTGGCAAAAGAAAAACAAAAGTGTTCATTAATCGTTGTCATGAAATGTACAGTTTTGTGCTAACTTTTGTAACTATTCAGTAAAAAACTGAATATTGTAATTTTACTGTATCTGTTTCTTATGTACTTTAACTAAATAAATGCTGTTTGTCAAACTGCAAATTATGACTTCTTTTAATTGATGGCAAATATTCAGCACAGGTTCTGGCACATGATAGAATTATTACGTTGTCCAGCAGGAAAGTTGAAGCTCTGAATTGTTGCCTTGGGAAGTAACTGGCGAGAAAAAGGTATCGCCATAAGTATACCAATACAGAAAATGACTTGGGTCCGCTCCTTAGCTTCTGATAAAGTTTATGATTGAGCATCTTATGTTTATTACCAAAAAGGTGAATAGTTTAGCTCTGAGCTGCATTGTGCAGTTCTTACATTGCAAGTAAATATATTACTTGGATATACTCAAATACTGACCAGGGTTAGTGGGGCAATCAAGTGCTTTCTCCAACGCACACAAAAACATTACAGGGCAGTATAGCAAACATTAAGGGAAGCTTTATTTGCTTTCTTTAACTTACAAGATTACACAGATGTCTGCAGTTGGCTTGTGTTAATGTGAATGATAAGAAAGAAGCAGTAATGCCATTACTTCCAAGTGTTCCAAGCAAGTTTTACATCAAGGGTTGATTTATTTCTGTGAATAACATTAAACATACAGAACAAATACTTTTTTTTTGTAAAGTCAAAAGAAAGCAATTTCCACTTAGTGACCCTATCTCTCAATTGGTCAACTATGAATTGAATACATTAATTATCTAATAATAGCCTGGAAATCAGCTTTTTTTTAGGCACTCAGACTAGTGATTTAGAAAAATACAGCAAAAAAAGAAACTGGATAGTGGATAATGCTATTCATTACTTATGGTATCTACAGATGCCCATGCATATACATAAATGTAAAAAGCCCTACAGTCTGCATTACACAAGCTCAAAGAGCCACATTACTCATGGTGGCAGTCTTCCAATGACTGTAAACTGATACTGGAGAATTAACTCCAGACAAAGTAATCTTACAAGCAGTAGGAGTCTGACAGTTTTAGATATTTTTCCCCACCAGCTCTGCCACTGAACTTATAATTGAAAAAAAAAACCCATAGCCTTCTTGATTTAGTAGTGTGCTGTTTTTAAAACATTTGTCACCACCCGAAAAGATAATTTCACTAATATTTACTGCAGTATGTATTTTTTTTCCCCAATATATGTTTGTGTTGATCGAAGAAGAAATAGGTTACTTTTTTGGAAAACTTGGGCTTGAAGACTTGAGCTTTGTATCTCAGGGCCTCTGATGACTATGAAGGACTACTTCAAAAGTGCTGTGCCCATGGGGACGCCTTGATCAGGTTGTCTTTGTAGAAGTATGTCAAAATAACCATCTGATGCGGAGACTCAAGGCTGACAGCTTCATTTAGTTGAAAGATCTGCAGCTCTGAAAATGTTAGCGTACATGTCAATACTATAAATCTACTTACCAAAAAAAGATTTTTTGGGGGCACTGTGGATTACAGATATACACCATATTTATTACTATGAGGAAAATCATATTGACTTTTTTTTACTAGTGCACACAGTAGTCACTGAGGCAAAAAGTAAATGAGGAACACAACCTTAAAGAAATGTTACAGGGGAAAGTGTCCCTCCACCCACGATCACAGCAGACTAGGTGCAGAGTCCTGAGAAGGCTTCGTTCTGGCAAAGCAGCTGCCCCAGATGGAGTTTCTCCACGACTACTGAAGGCCTGCGCATGGAAAACATTCTGCGTCATCCTAGTTCCAAAGAAGCCACGCCCTGGAGAGCTGAATGACTTCAGGCCACTCGCCCTGACGTTTTACATAATGAAGACCATGGACCATGGGGTACTGCTACACCACATTAACTCTTAGGTCCGCCGTGCCCTTAATCCTCTTTAGTTTCCATACCAAGAGAAGTTGGGAGTGGAGGACACCATTATCTACATGTACATGTCACACCATTTCCTATCTCACCTGGACAGCGCCTGCAGGTCTGTAAGGATTACATTTCTGGACTTCTTCCGTGCTTTCAACACCATCCAGCCGCTGATCCTCAAAGATAAATTGACAGCACCTGGCGGGGTGGATCATCAGGCAGACCTCAGTACCTGCGAATGAGAGACTGCAGGTCTGACACACTAGTCAGCAGTATGGGAGCGAGACAAGGGGCTGTGCTTTCTCCGGTCCTGTTCACCCTGTACACATCGGATTTTCAATACAACCCACGTATAAATGTTCGCAGACGACACTGCTATTTTGGGCTGTATCAGGAAGGGACAGGAGGAGGAGTACAGGAAACTGATCCAGAAGTTTGTTGCATGGTGTGAATTTAACCACCTGCACCTTTTGGTGGACTTCAGGAGACCCAGGCCTCAACCGGAGCCTGTGACTATCAACAATAGGGATTGTAAAGATCTACAAATACCTGTGAGTGCAGCTGGATGGAATGGACTGGACTGGACTGCCAACATGGACTATCTGTGCAGGAGAGGACAGAGCTGGCTGTACTTCCTCAGAAGGCTAGTGTACTTCAACATCTGCAAAAAGCTGCTGCAGATGTTCTATCAGACTGTCATGGCGAGTGCCCTCTTCTATGCGGCGGTGTGCTGGGAAGCAGCATCAAGAAGAACAATGCCTCACGTGTGGACAAGCTGGTAAGGAAGGCAGGCTCGGGTGTGGGTTTGAAACTGGACAGCCTGACATCAGTGCCAGAGAGACAGGCGCTGAGCAGGCTCCTGTCAATCATGAACAATCCACTGCATCCACTGCATAGCATCATCTCCAGGCAGAGGAGATATCTCTCTCTCTCTCTCTCTCTCTCTCTCTCTCTCTCTCTCTCTCTCTCTCTATCTATCTATCTATCTATCTATCTATCTATCTATCTATCTATCTATCTATCTATCTATCTATCTACGTGTATGTTTATTAGCCCCTACAATTTGAAGCGATATTTTCCCTTTTTTTTTTTACAATTTATTTATATGAAGGGCATGTGGTGTTATTTTTGACATGGCTTTTTCTACATGTATGATGACTATGTCCAGATAATATACACATTCGAAATGAAAATCTTTTCATCTTTTCGTTTCATGTTTCACTTGTAGTTTAAGGACATACAGTAACATGGTACAAAACACCTCAAGAACTGGGTTTTTATGTGATATTACACACATAATTAAAAGGGATCCTGACCACTTCTGCTCTCCATCCTGATGCTTTACCTCTGGTTTGATTCGTCATTACTTGGAAACAACCTGCTGCTGCTGCTGAGGATGACCCCCCACATGGACAACTTACAGACACATGAGATTACTGTAGATGGTAAACACTTAGAAACCATTATGGTGGTTTCAGATTGCAACTAAAACAATTTTTGCTACAACAGTTCAGGATTACAGCTCTGATGATAGTTTTAAAACTGCCATTTTCAGAAACAGTTTTACACTTAACTGTAAGTCTCTATCAGTGAACAGAAGTGAAGTAATAACTTCAGCAAAGACTTACGTTAAAACTATTATGAATATCATAGTTACTGTACAAGAATACCGTTTATGACCATAGAGTATACAGTTTAAAAAGGAAATTATGTATAATTGCAGTGTCAACTGATACAGACAGATTCTGTTTGGAGTTTGGTTTTTCTCCAGTTTGCCTTTAAAATATCACCTCTGGCTTAAATGCTTGAGATGAATTTATAGTGATAAATGTATTCCTTTCAAATTTATATTCTTAATCTTTGTATTTCTGTAAAGCTGCTGTGTACCAAATTGGTTGTACAAACCAAATTGAATTGAATTGAATAATTGCATGCAAAATCTATGCTGTATCTATATGATATTTTCATAAAGGAATTTAAGGCGCTAATACTGTATAATACTACTTTACTCTATTTCTTTGTAGAATTATTATTATTTCAGCGATGCACTGTCACTGTGACTTTAAAATGTAGTGCTGAGTAATACAATTCTTGGGCATTTGTCAGCTCAAGTATACAGAAGAGTGCACGTGGCCTTAGAAAATGTCCTTTAACATCTCAAACATTGCAAATGTAACTATCATTAAGAGAAACATGCTTCAGGAAACTGTGATATAACACCAGGCAGGCAACATGCTGGTATTATATCATTACGTACACAAATGTAGCAGGTCATCTTCGTAAAAGAAAAATTCCACTAAGCTCAAAATGTTAGAAAAGTATAAATCTAGTTCTTAGTGTCTGTATAGACACTTTCTATGTGATCTTGTGACTCACATTGGTGCTGGCTCAGATCAGACGTGAGGCAGTGATCGTGAGAATGTCTGACATCGCTGTAGATTATAGGATTTAATGTAAATTTGTTCTTGGTGTGATTATCATAATGTCTAAATAAGCCATCATTTTTGGAATAAACCATTGAGTTTCTATGTTCTTACTGAGTCAGTCTGGTTAGTTTTCCAGACACTTGGTATCTTCCCACATCTTATAATCATGAAATTGCTTATTGCAGATTACCCCTAAGTGTATGAGTGTGTGAATATATGAATATATTGTACCTCATGCCTCATGCCCAGTGTTCCTGGAATAGGTTTCAGAACTACAGCGTGTTTGACCAGGATAAATAAATAACTGAAAGTGAGTAAGAATATGAAAAAGTACACAAAGTGTGTTTCTTTATAAAATTACAATTAGACAAAAACACTGCATTTTATGCATTTACAATGTGTTCTGTAATACATTACCTTGTAGTAACATTACATATTTTATGACTGTACATTTGTCCATCTGTAATACATATTTCTTTATGTAAGAGCAGTTTCTGTTGAAAAATAACCAGTTTAAGCACATTAACAGAAACTAGTCATTTTTGTTTCATAATTGGGACTAAAGTCAAAGATTTGTTTGGTAAACAATTCAACAAAATCCAGAAATTCAACTGCAATTTGTATAAATAGCCTTTAAGCCTGCAGTTGGTCTTGATTAGGAAACCTGATGGGCTACACAGTTGGCTTTTGATGTCCTGTAGGGTGTTGCCTGCAATGGCAACACATGTCACCATGTTCGCCTTGTCAGTTTAATTGCAGCTCTGTCACTCACAATGATCTTATAGCCTGAGTATTATCCTGTGGTTCCTCATACTGAATTTGTGCTAATGGATATGTTCACAGTCAACATTAACATTTATAGATGTTCTTATTCAGAGTGATATACAGAAGTGCTCTATGAAAAGAAAAAGAAAAAAAAAAAAAATCCTCATTCTGAGAAAAAATAGGTCAGGACCCAAGTATTCTAACAGGCTAAAAGCTTGCTAAAGAGAAGATCGTACAATGGGTCATTAGAACGAACAAAAAGTACAATTTTAGTTTATATATTTCTAAAGTGCTCAGTTAAGTGCTTGTCAAGAGGTCTTCGTTCACTATAAAACAGAATGAAGAGACATGACTGCAGGACAAATTCACTGATGAAAAAGAGACATGACTGAGTATTTTGTCAGGCATTTGACGATGTTCTAGCCACATATCCAGCCGCATCATATTTCCATCATTAAGGCATTCCTAGACCCCGGAAACACATCGGATAGCGGCTTGGCTTTTAAGACAGAAATGACAAGTGCATAAATGCTTCTTAGAACAATGCCCCTTACAAAATAACATTCAATTTGAGAAACTGTCTCGACAGGAAAAGAGAGATGAGGTGAAATTTACCAGGTCAGATGTGTATCTGATAGAAAAAGCAATGAGTGAGAGTCATTTGTAACACTGACACTGGAGACTTCTTTTTTAACTGCTTAACAATGATAACATTTCAAAGTATAGCTTTTAAAACTATATGTACTGTATAGCATTAAAAACTACTATTACTAAAAACTAATTTGTAGTCAGAACTGATTATTCAGCAGCAATGTGGTAAAAGAAATGATTAGATGTTATGGCCATCTGCTTACTTCATTTTTCAAAAGAGTATCACACATCCAATAAATACCTTTCTTTATTAAAAAAAATGTGAAGAAAGGCTTCTTTTGATTATTATGCACATCTGTTCAAAGAAAGCATAGCCCATTTATTCCATTGCTTTTAATTCAGATAATAAAAAGTCTTTCAACAATGAAAGGTCACAGTGTCTGTATACCAACGCGTCCAACAGAAGTGCAGCTGGTAGACACATATTGATATGAGCGACCAGAAATAGACATTTTGCCCCTTGGATTAGATGCAAAAAAAGAGAAAAAAAACACCATTAGAGCGCTCTTGGCTGATTTTATTTGACAGACGCTCTCTCACTTTCTCACACACGTAAATAAACAAGGGCTCCATGTGGCAAGCCAGTGAGATGACAGAAACATCACAATAACACGTTCTTCAAATAATCACAGAAAGAATTTTACAGGTGTCTGACATTTTCAACTAATATAGTCAATGTTGTTGGACTAACACACACACACACACACACACACACACACACACACACACACACACACACACACACACACACGCTCTGACAAAATAAACCAGCTTTTAAAACCTGTCATCTTACAAATAAAAACATTTAGGCTGCATTTAAATTAGAATATACAGTGTACAAAGTATAGTATACATTATATCTACATTGTGATATATTCTACACAAGATCCAAGGAATATGGACTGACATATTGGACTGAATCAACTGATTCACTATGCCAAACCAGTACTAAATAAGCTTTCAGGAAAGAGTAACATGATCACAGTAAATGCTCTAAAAGTCACAGGAAAGAATACAAATGCGTGCCCACTCTAAACTATTAAACACATTGCAAATCAAAAGTTTGGACATGCCTTCATTTTTAGTGGTTTTCTTTATTTTTATTATTTTCAACATTGTACATTAATGCTGAAGACAGTCAAACTATGAAAAAACATGTATGGAATTATGGAGTAAACAAAAAAGTATTATACAACCCTGAAATGTTTTATATTTTAGATTGTCCAATGTAGCTAAGTTTAGCTTTGATGAAAGCTTCGGATACTCATGGCATTTTCTCAACAGATTCATGAGGAAAAATGGTTTTCCAAAAACCTACAAAAAGTTCCTAGGGGTGTTGAGTACTGCTGTTGGCCGGCTCACTTTACCCCTCAAACCATCTGAATTTGATTTAGATTAGGTGATTGCGGAGACCAGATAATTTGATGCATCCATGAATCTCCTTCTTGGACAAATAGCTCTTACATACCGAAACCTAGCGGTGTGTTTTGGATCACTGTCCTGTTAGAAAAGAAATTGTGCAAACCCCAATTTGGGATGACATTTTACTGCGAAATGCTGTGGTAGCGACAGTACGATGGTTAAGTCTGCCCTCAGTTTTATCAGCAAAGCAACTCCACACCATCACACCTACTCCATGTTTTACAGTGGGAACCACAAATTCAGGAACCATCTGTTCAACCTTTGTAACAAAGACAGAGCAGGTAAGGTCTTTAAGATTAAAAATCTTAAATTTAGATGAATCAGACCAAAGGACTGAATTCCACTGATCCAATGCCCATTGCTTGTGTTTCTTGGCCTCTCTTCTGCTTGTTGTTCTTCTAAAGTAATGGTTTCTTTGCTGCAATTTGCCCATGAAGGCTTGACTCATGCAATATTCTCTGAACAGTGCATGTTCAAAAATATGTCTACCACTTGAACTCTGATAAGCATTTATGTGGGCTCTATTCTAAGGTGCTGTGAATCGGCATTTTCTCAGCTGTAATTCTAGCCAAATGTAGCTCTAGTTTAGTACTAATCCCAAATAGTGACCTCTTTACAACAAATGTATACTTTGTTGCTTGATTGATGTTTGTCTCACAATAAACTTGCTCAATTGTTAGATGGGGTGGGGGTGGGGGGGTACTTAATACTTATGCAAATCAGTGAACCTGCTGGTAGCTACAAAGCCTTAAGGACAGAAGACAAACACCTGCCTATGTCCAAAGCCCCTTGGTGGTTGATGTAAAATACTACTGTGTTCATATAATATAGCACTGTGGTGTTGTTAGTCAGAACTAATATATATTTTATACAATCCCTACCGATTCAAATACATGCTCCAAAGTTACACCACACGTTTGTGTATAAAGTGTCAAATATAATTTGTTTTCCCTTTGGCCTTTGTAACACTGAATTTTTTCATGCTGTGGAGAGATTAACTTGTTTTTTACAAGATGCAGCAGCAGGTGAAGCGGGATGTGGCGAAAGCGAAGGAAAAGGCATATGAGGAGCTGTATGAGAAGTTGGACACTAAGGAAGGAGAAAAGGATTTGTACCGATTGGCCAGGCAGATGGACCGAGCTGGGAAGGATTTGCTGCAAGTTAGAGCAAGAAATGATTAAGATGGAAATGTGTTGACTGGTGAGGAGAGTGTGTTGAGAAGATGGAGGGAGTATTTTGAGCAGCAGATATTTGAGGAAAATGAGAGAGAGACTAGGTTGGATGATGTGGAGATGGTGAAGCAGGAAATGGATAGGATTAGTAAGAAGGAAGTGAGAGCAGCGATTAAGAGGATGAATAGTTGAAAGTCGGTTGGACCAAATGACATACCAGTAGAAGCATAGAGATGTTTGGGAGAGATGGCATTGGAGTTTTAAGCAGGTTGTTCAACAAGATTTTGGAAGGTAAGAAGATACCTGAGGAATGGAGAAGGAGTGTGCTGGTACCGAACTTTGTGAATAAAGGAGATGTGCAGACCTGCAGTAACTACAGGGGAATTAAGTTGATCAGTCACACCATGAAGTTATGGGAAAGAATAGTGGAAGCCAGGCTGAGAGAAGAGATTAGATTAGATTAGATTAGATTAGATTCAACTTTATTGTCATTACACATGTACAAGTACAATGCAACGAAATGCAGTTTGGGTCTAACCAGAGTGCAATAACAGCAAGTGCAGGATATAAAGATTTAACATGAATTTACATAGTTAAATAAAATAAAGACTATAAACAGTAATTTAAAGATGAATATGTACTATAAATGTTGTATACAGATGAATATGTTATATAGGTAAAACACAATATACAGAGTAGTGTGTATATATATATGTACTATAAATATAATTACAGATGAATATATATGTACTATGAACAATAATATACAGATGAATATATATATATATTATATATATATATATATATATTATATATATATATATATATATATGTATTATGAACATGCTATACAGATGCCTATTACTATACACAGAGATTTACAGAAGAATGTGAGCGGTGAACATAATAATATTGCTATAGCTATAAACAGAGGACGGGTATATATACAGTGGTGATAAGTTTATGGTGAGCAGCAATACAAAGAACAGTGTGCAAATGAGCAAAGGTTTGTGTAAACAGTCCATTCAATAACAAAGTGTGGGGGTGAGGAATGATCAGTGTCTTGGTGAGGTGACCATCTGTGAGCAACAGTATGGTTTAATGCTGAGGAAGAACACCACAGATGCATTATTTGCTTTGAAAATATTGATGGAGAAGTATAGAGAAGGCCAGAAGGAGTTGCATTGTGTGTTTGTGGATTTGTTGGAGGAAAAACTAAATTGGAGGTATTTAGAATTGCGTATAAAGACAGTATGCTCAGCTACAGACAGGCGCTAAAAGCTGCTAGAGCTGAACACCTGAGCAAACTCATAGAAAATAACAAACACAATCCCAGGTTCCTTTTCAGTACAGTAGCTAAACTAACTACAAATCAGGGTTCTGAAAATTGTGTTCCATCACAGTTTAGTAGTGAGGACTTTATGAATTTCTTCACTGAAAAAATAGATAACATTAGAAAAACAATTGTGGCGGTCCAACCTCTGACACCATCTCCACCATCTCTTCAACTCCACAACTTTACTGTTTTACATGTATAGGACAGGAAGAGCTGTATAATGTTATTGCCAAAGCTAAATCGACAACATGTCAGTTAGATCCAATTCCTACTAATTTACTGAAGGAAGTGTTATATACAACTGGTGAACCTCTTCTGAATATTATTAACTCTTCACTATCGTTAGGACACGTCCCTAAATCCCTCAAGTTAGCAGTTATTAAGCCCCTCATTAAAAAACCTAATCTGGACCCAAACACCCTATCGAATTACAGACCAATCTCAAATCTCCCATTTATGTCTAAAATTTTTGAAAAGATTGTCGCTGCCCAGTTATGTTCCTACCTGCAAGAGAACAATATCTTTGAAGAGTTTCAGTCAGGTTTTAGGCCCCATCATAGCACAGAAACTGCTCTAGTTAAAATCACTAATGACCTGTTTTTAGCTTCAGACCAAGGCTTCATCTCGCTGTTGGTTCTATTAGATCTTAGTGCTGCATTCGACACTATAGACCATGATCTCCTCCTAGATCGATTACAAAATTACATCGGCATTCAGGGACAGGCATTAAGCTGGTTTAAATCCTACCTGTCCAATCGTTACCATTTCGTAGATTTAAATGGATAGCTATCCAGGCTAATGCAAGTAAATTATGGCGTGCCACAAGGTTCAGTTCTAGGACCCCTGCTCTTCACAATATATATGCTTCCGTTAGGAAATATTATTAGAAGGCATGGAATTAGCTTCCATTGTTATGCTGATAATACTCAGCTATATATCTCATCTAAACCAGGCGATATAGCTCAATTAACTCGGATAACTCAGTGTGTTAAGGAAATAAGAGATTGGATGACCCATAACTTTCTACTTTTAAATTCCGATAAGACTGAGATTTTGCTCATCGGCCCAAAAACTAGTATACAGAAGCTCCAGCATCTCAACCTGCATTTAGACGGATGTTCTGTAACCACTAGTTCAACAGTAAAAGACCTGGGAGTTATTTTAGACAGCAACTTGTCTTTCAAATATCATATTAACCAAGTTACAAAAACAGCCTTCTTTCACCTTAGAAATATTTCTAAGTTAAGAAACATGTTGTCTATATCCGATGCAGAGAAGCTCGTCCATGCGTACTACTGTAATGCGTTACTAGGTGGATGTCCTGCGTCTTTAATAAACAAGCTTCAGTTAGTCCAGAATGCAGCAGCCAGAGTTCTTACAAGGTCAAGAAAATATGATCACATAACCCCGATCTTATCGTCCCTACATTGGCTTCCTGTTAAGTTTCGAATAGACTACAAACTACTACTACTCACCTATAAAGCACTAAATGGTTTGGCTCCCATGTATCTATCCAGTCTTTTAACTCGCTACAATCCGCCACGCTCCCTAAGATGTCAAAACTCTGGGCTTCTAGTAGTTCCTAGAATAGCAAAGTCCACTAAAGGTGGTAGAGCTTTTTCACATTTAGCTCCTAAACTTTGGAATAGTCTTCCTGACAGTGTTCGGGGCTCAGACACACTCACCCAGTTTAAGTGTAGATTAAAAACAAATCTTTTTAGCAAAGCCTACACATAACACACATTACATCATAACCTTGTGCTCCAGAACATCTGATCACATCACATTATCAACTTGTGCTGTTAATATCATGAACAGCAGCTACGCTAATTCCCCTCCACTGCTTCTCTTTCTCTCCCCATCCCGAGACACCCTGAGGTTTGGCCAGCTCCAGTCACCTCCCACCATCTTGATGATTACGGACCTTTGAAGAAGTAGATGCCGAACTCACAAACATCCCGAACCATCTAGAGACGTACCAGTGCCATTTGGATCCTGCTACATGTGTGGAGTTTGACATTGGACCTCCTGGAGTGTTTAAAGGCTCTGGCATGGAGAAGCTGATGCTGGATCTGTGATGATCACAAATGTTGAGCTCATAAAACTAGGAGCTACTAACCATATAGACTGTATAAGACTGTAGAAAGAACATCACTTATAATCTTATACTCCAGTAATCATGTTAGTTCTCACTCTCCAGTGTTCTGTATTGTTGAAAGATTTATGATCAAACTCTTGATGTCACCCAAAATGAGGATGGGTTCCCCTTTTGAGTCTGGTTCCTCTCAAGGTTTCTTCCTCATAACATCTAAGGGAGTTTTTCCTTGCCACAGTCGCCACGGCTGCTCATCAGGGACAAATTCACACCATTCACCTTAACTGTTGATTTGTGTAAAGCTGCTTTGAGACAATGTCTGTTGTGAAAAGCGCTATACAAATAAACCTGACTTGACTTGACTTGATTTAGAGAAAGCATACGACAGAATGAGAGAGGAGTTGATAGCTGTGTTATTGTATGAGAAAGTCAGGTGTGTCAGAGAAGTATGTGAGGGTGGTGCAGGACATGTATGAGGACAGTGTGACAGCAGTGAAGTGTGCAGTAGAAACGACAGACTTGTTCAAGTTGAAGGTTGGACTGCATCAAGGATCGGCAATGAGCCCTTTCCTGTTTGCCGTGGTGATGGAGAGGTTGACAGACGAGGTCAGACAGGAGTCTCCATGATGTTTGCGTATGATATTGTGATTTGTGGTAAAAGTAGGGAGCAGGTGGAGAAGAGCCTGAAGAGCTGGAGGTACGTGCTGGAGAGAAGGGGAATGAAAGTCAGTAGGAGTAAGACAGAGTACATGTGTGTGTATGAGAGGGAGGGCAGTGGAGTGATGTGGTTGCAGGAAGAAGAGGTGGAGAAGGTAGTTGAGTTTAGGTACCTGGGTTTAACAGTGCAAAGTAATGAAGAGTGTGTTAGAGAAGTGAAGAAAAAAGTGCAGGCAGGGTGGAGTGGGTGGAGAAGAGTGATTGCAGGAGTGATTTGTGATAAAAAAGTATCTGAAAGAGTGAAAGGGAAAGTTTATAGGACTGTGGTGAGACCTGCAATGTTGTATGGTTTACAGACAGTGGCACTGACTAAAAGACAGGAGGTGGAGCTGAAGGTAGCAGAGCTGAAGATGTTGAGGTTTTTGTTTTCAGTGACGACGATGGACAGGATTAGGAATGAGTTTATTAGAGGGACAGCGCATGTAGGACGTTTTGGAGACAAGGCAAGGGAGGCAAGATTGAGATGGTTTGGACATGTTCAGAGGAGAGACATGGGGTAAATCGATAGGAGAATGCTGAGGATGGAGCCGCCAGGAAGGAGGAAAAGAGGAAGACCAAGTTTTATGGATTTGGTGAGGGAAGACATTCAGGTAGTTAGTTTGAAAGGGGCAGATGTAGAGGACAGGGGGTATGGAGACGGATGACCTACTGTGGCGACCCCTAATGGGAGAAGCCGAAAAAAGAAAAAGAAGAAGAGTTTAATTTATTTTTGTAGTAGTAATAGTAACCACAGCAATACTAATACTACTACTTCTAACAATAATAATATAATTATTATTGTATTATTAATATAATTATTATTGTTATTATTAATAATAATAGCAATTATAATAATTCTATATGTTGGCTTTATGAGTACAACCTTTAACATTTTTTGATTCCTTAGTTTTGCAATAAATCATATTTCTTTTAGAGTGTTAAAGAGTGTTTCTATGAATGGGCTGCTGGACGCCCACTCTCCACGAGTGAGTCACTGACTGAAGATGTGTGTGCTCCAAGTCAGTGGGTGGCTGCAGTTAGGTACCAACTATAACAAAAAGATGTATTTATGTCACTTTATTTAACCTCACTCAAGTTTCAGTTTATTTTAGAAAAAACAGCGTATGACCAAATATATATATTTTTTTATAATTAATTGATCAAATATAAAACAGTTACACTGCATGCTTGCTTGATTTTTTTTCCAGCAATAGGCACAGTTCTATGGCTGATGTCTAATAACAGACACAGACACTTTCTGATTTTTGTTTGTTAAATTTGCAGTTAGCCTGCTATAAATGGCTACAAAAGTCCAAATATGAGCATGGTGGTGGATTTGGATAGACTGATGCCCTGTTGTTCAGGCTTAAGGATCTTTATACCCTTGGTTTTATACAGGTCCCTGCTCAATTTGGTAAGCAGTGGAGATAAGCCCAACAGCACAGCAGGCAAACATGAACAATTCATCTTAGAGTAAAGGGAACTTGAATGTGAGTGTGACAACTCTCAGAAAGGGGACTAGCATGAATGAGTTTCTTTATAATAAAGAAGTAAGGAATGATACACTGAAGGGGAAAAATAATAATAATCAACCATGAGGGAATGTGATGCAGTCTATTGCAAATTAGCCTAAAGTTGAATACGTGTATATTTACATTTTTAATTAGTTAAAGAAAGACATGCTGTATTTGTTGTAACATTGTATCTATTGTTGTAAACAATTACTTCCAGTTACGTCTTTTGTTGCAGCAATCATCCTATTATTCACATTATTTTTTCTCTCATTGGAATTTAAAAAAAGATTTTAAAAAAGAAAGAAAAAAAAAACAGTAGATTGTCATATTACAGAGACATAATGTGCAAAGTCCCATGTTTTGAGAAATTTCCCATAGTGGAAAACTTATTGACTATTACAAGATCCTGATACTGGAGACTCCTTGCACAAAGCTTTCTTTATATAGTTACAGATTAGAAGATTACTTCAAAAGTAGCAAACATCATTTATGTACTGTATAAAACAGTTAACAATTAACAATACTTATTTTTCCCTAGAAAATTGATTTAGAATTAATCTTCATTAATCTGCAACTTCTTTCATTGTAATTACGTCAGTGTGAGAATACAGATATGTATCAATACATGTTTTAATATAATATAACACTCTAATACTTATTCTTGCAAATCATCAGTGAATTCTTCCACTTGGAGTCTGAGACAGAACAATAGAAAGGAATGGCACATTTGGCGATGTGAAGAGATATGGGGGTTGCTTATGGTGTCCTTGGACTCCTGCAGTCTCTATGGAAACACCCAACAGCAGCAGCCGTCTCTGTAAGCATGTAATAGGTGCATGTTTGTTCCCACAGCGACCAGACGGCAGAAAACACCAGCATCAATCACCACTGTGATTCCTTGATTGCTACTGCAGACTGAAGAAACACTGCAGATAATATGCATGTTAACAGTTATTGATTTGAATATTTTCAGAGGTACTTTGGCACTGTTGGACCTTGTTAGAAATAAAAGACATGTGATAAAGGTGTGACAGATATGCTTAATAGTGCCTAGGTGAATAGCTGAAATATGGGTCAGTGCATGTATCAACTGGTGGTCAGGCAAAAGCAGAGGCTTTCTATAAAGAAACAATATAACAGAACCTTTTTTTTTTTTTTTATCCCAAATGAAGTTTAAAAATGTTTGTTGTCCTAAGTATGGTTTGAAGAAATAAAACATTTGATCATTATATAATCCACATTCCTTAAATATAAAATTATTTTAACTTGTAACAGATCAATAAGGGGGGGTGTCTATGATATTCGGGAAGGGGGGGGGGTGTAATGTGAAAATACAAGAAGGGAAACATAGGATAACAAATATGTCTTAGCTGATGACGATATTTCAGGTGATGTGGAGGAAAATGCACTTTTGGTCAAACTGTTAATTTCAAGTATTGTCAGTTGTTGCCAATGAAACCTGTGACATTTGAGACAAGGAAAATTAAAAATAAGAATAATTTTAAATGTTTAATTGCTAAACTACTGATTAAGGTCAGTAAAATAAAGATATGGGAAATGAATATAGATATTACATTATTATTGAATCAGCTTTAACAAGAACCTTGATCAGAGCTAGTTGTGCAGTTCCATCTAGTGGTTAAAATGTGTATATGCGTTACAGAAATAAAATATAAAAAATAAATTACTTTCTATTTAATTATACACACTATATTATACATATTCAATACCGTCACTGTAAATCATGTGCTATGGTCGTTACAGTCAAAGAACACCCGGGAATTTGTAGTGGCATGTCTGGCACAGCAATCATCATTAAACCATACAGCAGTTTTTCATTGTTTTCCCTTTTGTTTATATGATCATGTTATTATTATTATTATTATTATTATTATTATTATTATTATTATTGATTTATCAATATAATCTCTTGAGTAAATCCCTTTGTTGGCGTTCATCAGTCCTTCTGAAGCTCTTCCACATCATCATAATCTGGAAAAGTGTTAAAACAAAACAAAATGTTAGAATATATTTCTAAAAGGTAAATGTATTTGAATAGCTGGTATAAGAACAGCAAAACGAGTCTACTTATCATTCAGAAATCAATTTTTTATTTTTGTATTTTTTTTTTAGCATTTACTTTTCTATCTTCTGTAACTTTAAGCTTCTGTATCTTTGAAAGAAAACCATTTATTATGAAAACCAATACTGCACTTTCTTTTAGTGTGTTACATGTGTGGTAGCTGTACACAATGAGCCACTAACCTTCTTCATCTTCTACATCTTGACCAGCAGTGATGACATCATCATACTCCTCTAATCTGTGTACTTCAGTGAGATTGGAAATTAAGAATTCACTCGCATATGGAATAATTTGGATTATTCCAGTAGAAAGAGCATCATTATAGTCCTCTGTAATATCTGTTTCAATAAAAAAAAAAAAAAAACCTGTGGAGAATGCTGTATACTTTTATACTAGAACATGAAAACTTTAATGACAATCACACTGATCACTTTACTGTACTTCTGCCAATATCTGTCATACACATATTTGAACCCATGTCTTTCCAATCAAAAGTCCAACATCTTATTTACTCAGCTACCACTTGCAGTAACTGTGATTCAGTAAATATAATATATATATATATATAAATATAATATATATATATATATATATATATATATATATATATATATATACACACACAGTATATATATATACACACACAGTATATATATATATATATATATATATATATATATATATATATATATATATATATACACACACAGTATATATATATACACACAGTATATATATATATATATATATATATATATATATATATATATATATATATATATATATATATATATATATATAAATGCAATCGTGTTTTTTTTTTTTTTTTATAATAGTTGGCAAATTTTTGTATAAAAGGCATAAACCGTTCAGGACACGCTGATAAAAAAAATAAAAATCAGCTATGGATTAATAACAATAACCTGATAGTTGATTATTTTCCAATGAAACAAAGTCCTGTTTTATTCCTTAGATATATAACATTATAATCAAAAAGAAACATATATTTATTTATGAACCACACCCTCTGTGTCATGTAAAATCAGTCCAGAAGGGATGGCATCATCATAGCTCTCGAGTGAATCGACTCCATCACCTGAAGAAAATACAAGCAATTAATTTTTTACAAAAACTAAATTCTTACATCCTAATTTGAAGTAAAGGCAAGAAATCATTTGAACATCATTCTGAAGGCACATTGAAACAAGATTATAAAATAATATCTCATATTATAGTAGTGATGTAATCTATTTACTCTAAATTGCACTTTAAATATTTCTGGCCCTTTTACCTGAGAGCAGTGCATCATCCACATACTCATATCCAGAATTCTGTGTTTCAATGATGAGGCTTCCTGGTAATGCAAAGCAGGAAATGCAAAAATGTTCAGTTGATTAATAATAACTGAGCAGGAGTGTGATTTTTATATGAAACTGGATTTAAAGTGCATTATGAGACATGACGTGTGTTTTATGTGTGTATTGTTAAGCATTTGATAGGTCAGTCAATGAAATGCATTAATATACAGTGGTGTGAAAAAGTGTTGTCTCACTGTGGTTTCGCTTTATAACCTTTTCCAGACTGAAAGATCGCAATTTCTTTCTTTCTTTCTCATTTGTTTCTGAATTTCTTTGGATCTCGGCATGATGTCTAGCTTTTGAGGATCTTTTGGTCTACTTCACTTTGTCAGGCAAGTCCTATTTAAGAGATGTCTTGATGGTAAACAGGTGTGGCAGTAATCAGGCCTGGGTGTGGCGAGAGAAATTCAACTCAGGTGTGATAAACCACAGTTTTAACAGGGGGTGAAAACACTTTTTCACACAGGGCCATGTAGTTTTGGATTTTATTTTCCCTCAATATTAAAAACCTTCATTTAAAAACTGCATGTTGTGTTTACTTGTGTTATCTTTTACTAATATTTAAATTAGTTTGATGATCTAAAACATTAAAGTGTAACAAACGTGAAAAAAGAAATCAGGAATCAGGGGCCAATACTTTTTTTTTACACCACTGTATAATACACATAATTTCCTACTCTCCCTAATTTGTTCTGCTTCTTTTTTTTCTTTTCCACATTCTGTTCATTTCTCCACTCAATACATAAATATACATAGTTCCAAATATAGAAATACATAAAAAAAAATTATGTTTAAGAACGCTATGCAAGGCATAAGCCCATATGCTCAGCAACCAATAAGCAACCAATTTTACTTTTATAATTTTTTGTCTAAAACAGTTCAGTACAGATTGTGATCCTTTGTCTCCTTGAGGTTAAGAATTGGCTTTAAAAGACCTGGAGGTGGAGAGATGGCATTTGGTTGAGTAAATCAGAGGCAGAACACATAATGTAAGAGTGAAACTGAAACTAAACTACACACATTCCTATAAAATATTGAAGGAATGTGTGAATGAAATCTGATCTTAATACCATTATTTAAAAGTAAAATGATGAACCAACCACACCACACATCACTTACCAATCTGAGGTGAGCTAGTGGGTCTTGTACTTATGAATCTTGAAGAATGAAGATTGATCTCGGCATACTCTGGTTCAGACACTGACTTATGCCTCCTTTTTGTGAGAACTGGAGGCAAAAACAAATACATACCCAGTTTAGTCAAATACAGGAATGCAGACAAAGAAAATGTTGATGCTTAAAGTAGAGAATGTATTAAATAGTTCTATATATCTCCTACCTTTTCTGAGCTTTCTGTTTTGGTAAAACTGAACAACCAGGATCAGCAAGGTTATGAAAAGTATTATTCCTAGCACAAATGCAACCACTTTAGGAATAATAAATGTATCTGCTAATGGAGGTTGTGGAATATGTGTCGTATCTCCTTGACCTAAGGGGGTTGAACATAGAAGACACTCTTATAAAACAATGAATTAAACATTCAACAAACTGATTAAAAGACAAAGATTTTACCTATTTTGGGGGTAGTTGTAGTTTCAAATGTGTCAGGAGTCATGGGCATGTCTGGAGAGGTAACAAGAAAATTACAATCTTCATTTACCAATCAACTTAAACAATTGAGTATAAATGTCCCATAGGGCAAAATGAACTTAACATTTTTCACAGATCTTTACTACATTTTCAGTTGCTTACTTTATGCACACATGCATATATTTGCACACATGCATATATTTGCACATATTTGCACACGTGATAATCAAAAATCAATCAAAATTGAATGAGAACAAATGAAAGACCTTCACAGGTGACTCCAGCATCCTGTTTGTGGAGACAGTCGGTGTGATTCTTCAGGGAATAAAGACAGTCCCACAGATGAATCTCATTCCCTCTGCAGTTCACTCTGTTCATCCAGATCATTTTATTCCCTTTACCAGTGCTCCTATCAGCGCTCACTGCCTGACCACAGCCAAGCTGTCTGCAGACCACCTGAGCATCCTTGATGTCCCACTGATCACTACAAATGGTTCCCCATGTATCATTATAATACAGCTCAAGCCTTCCAGAACAGTCTTCTGCTCCATTCCTCAGCCGGAGAGGCAGATGCTCTACACATATTACACACGTTCCACATGAGAAGACATAGCTCCTAGTTTAAGTAAGCATTAATAAGAGAAATGCAAATTTGAACCTATTTTGTATGATCAAACACAGAACATAATATTTTTCAAGCATCCTTACTTGAGCATTGTTTCTTGCAGGAAGATGGAAAGTCACTCAGATGGCCTTGATGCTCTTTAACATCTGTCAGAATGGTACAATATCTTTATTTCAAATTCCACTGTCTCCCCACTATTGAAAATGTAGCATAGATCTTTTCTCTGTGTAGCTTGACTAAACAAACTGAAAGACAACATTTTAACTGTGTTAATAGAGAGACGATCTACCAACCTGTGCATGTAATATGAGCCACATGACCACACTTGTTATTTCTCCATGGGGAAGATTGACAGTGCCAGATAGTGGCATCATGCTTCCTGCATTTCAGACCATCCAGCCAATTAGGAGCAGATTTTAGCCTGCTTTTGGACAAGTACTCTTTGCCGGTTCTTCCACAATTCAGCTCTCGACAGATTAAACTCGCTGTTTCTTTATCTATCGCATTTTCACACACATTACCCCACGTTCCATTGTAAAAAACCTCCAGATTCCCCTTACAGCCTTCAGTAAGTCTGATTTCTTTGAAGTCTGGTGGGGAAAGGATAAAAACTTATATAAAGCAATATAAAGCAATATAAAATACACTTTGGCAGTCAAGTGTAGCCACCCTAAATTGTGATAAGCAACAGATAAACTGAAGAACAGCAAAAATAATAAAACTGTACCTGAGCACACAACTCCTACATCTTCTTGGTGTCCATTTTCATCCTCTTCAGAAAATTGGAATCTGCAATTCCACAGAGATACCTCATCTCCCCTGCACTCCACCTGATTTAGCCATATAGGTCCAGATCCAGGACCAAACCAGGACAGAACATGATTGCTGAGTGCTACACCACACTGCATCTGTCTGCATACCACATGGGCATCCTCGATATCCCACAAGTCATGGCGCACTGTCCCCCATGAGCCATTGTAAAAAACCTCAAGCCTTCCTGCACAATCTCCCCCAGAACCCACCAGTCTGATTGAGCTGTGTGCTTGGTTAAAAACACCTACACAATATACAAAAACAATTACACGACTTAAGGTTCTTTTCAAAAAAGTTTAGCTAATGAAGTAAGTGTGTTTAACTAAATCATTATCATATCATCATTACATAGTATAACATACAAGTGTTTTACAATATATTTGGTTTCTCTGAGATAAACATACATACAGTAAATAAAATTTTACATTTAAGGTGTTCATGTTCTTACCAGAGCAGGTAATTGACAACAGATCTTTTGAGCTGCAGTTGACCGCCTGGTGTGCCCTACGGCAGTTTCTCAGATGTGCTTCACTTCCAGAGCAACTAAAACCTACTGCACACATGTGGCTATGTTCGGCTTTAGTCATAGATGAATTATAGCTTAGCACAGAGCCACATCCCAGCTGTCTGCACACCACAGATGCCTCAGACAGTCCCCAAGAGTGCAGGAGAACTCGCCTCCAGTCCTCCATGAAGTAAACTTCCACCTCCCCATGACATTCACTCTCTCCAGACAACTGCACATGTCCTTCATGAAATGCCAGTGATGAACCTCAAGGAGAAAAAGAAAACTTAGAATACTTCTATATGACTGAATACTTCTATATGACCTGCACGTATGTCTCACCAAACACTTTATTAGGAATGCCTGTACACTTGCTTATTAACACAATTATCCAACGAGCTGGTAATGTGGTAGCAGTACAATGCACAAAATCAAACAGATACAGGTTGAGAGTTTAATTAACGTTTTCTGTAATAGTCGTTCATTTTAAACGAGTCTTTAATGTGACTCAGAAGAACGAGCAGTCTCAAAGATAGGGATGGGCAATACAAATGATTTTCTTTTGGATCCGATGCCAAGTACTTTCAAGACAATTATCACTTATATTGATAACGGTACCAATACGTCTATAAAATATGTATAAAATGTTTTATTAAAAATCTTACTGTGTCCAGTTTAAATATTTATACTCTACTCCACCTGAAATACTGTAATATCTTCATATTTGAAGCAATCACTATAGTGTAAAGTGTAGCTCCCTGAAACGATTCTGAACTCTGAATCAAGCCAGAAGATGGGGGTCATGTCTGTGTGACCTCCTCTGCTCTCCTCAGCTGTACTCAGTCATGCTCTATAGGGTGTTTTGCTTTTAAATTCTTTGTCATATTTGGGGTATTGCCACAGTTTTTTTGACATGTCACATGAGGCTTCATTAGTGTTAACTGGAGTTAACATGAGTTAAGCAGTGGTACAGCGGAAGAAGATGTAGTTCCCATTGACATTCCTATTTAAGTATTATAAATATTCATATACTATATGGTGTACAATGACAGTATCGAAAATATCGATACTTTAGGATCGATCCACCCATTGTTACTCAAAGAGTGATTCGTTCATTTTCTACTGGACGTGCATGAGCAAAGCATCGCAAAATCTCCACAGGTTATGTACAGGAAACAGAATTAAGTAGTTCTTTTAATGAGTCCTCTGGTTGCAGTTGCGTCATGTAACTCTATGGACACTGCCAATGCAATAGACCAGGGTTTTTTGGTCCGAATCCTGTTTCAATTATTATGGGAGTCACGTGACATGACAAAAGAACTCATATTTTTGTCCTTAGTTGCACTGTCATATTTTCATTATTGGAACTATTGTCAAAGTTCGTCAAGTCAAGTCAAGTTTATTTCTATAGCGTTTTTCACAACAGACATTGTCTTAAAGCAGATTTACAGAAATCAACAGTCAAGGTGAATGGTGTGCATTTATCCCTGATGAGCAAGCCTGTGGCAAGGAAAAACTCCCTTAGATGTTATGAGGAAGAAACCTTGAGAGGAACCAGACTCTAAAAGGGGAACCCATCCTCATTTGGGTGACATCAAGAGTTTAATCATAAATCTTTAAACAAACAGAACACTGGAGAGTGAGAACTAACATGAGTACCGGAGTATAAGGTTATAAGTAATGTTCTTTCTACAGACTTATACAGACTTTATGATTATAAAACTATGAGCTACTGAGCTCAACATTTGTGATCATCACAGATCTAGCACCAGCTTCTCCATGCCAGAGCCTTTAAACACTCCAGGAGGTCCAATGTCAAAAGTTTGTGTATGTAGACTTGTTGGGGGATCTGCTTATTACAAATGTAACATTTTATTTTATTTCTGATAAAAGGAAAGAAATTATCTAAATGAAAGAAAAAAAAAAAAGGATTTGTTCATATTGATGAACAAGATTTAAATGATCCGATTTTGCATAAGTACAGTAACTAGAGGGAAGCAGAGAGTAACCAGAAACCTAGCCAAACTGGCTACTGCTACCAGAGGGGAGCCGGAGGGCACAGTCTTAATTACAATCAGCGGCAATCAGCTCCACATGGGCCTGTGTCTATTTAAAGAGGGCTCTCCACTCACTGCTCAGCCTTGATTAAACAATGGTGTATGCTAGTGTGCACCATTTTTAACCAGTAATCTCTGGCAGTCCTCCTGGGCATGTCTTTGTGATTTATCTGGCTTCTTTAGCCAGTTCTTGAGCTCCTCAATCTCTCAGTGTATGTATACACTTTCAAGTATATTTACAAAAAAAGATAAAGTATTATAGCGCTGCAGTTGGGTACTGTCATTGTGGGTGGCTCACTGGGTTAAATTTTTTGTACTGAAATCACTAAGACTAGGGTACAAAAACCTGAAAAAGTTGGCCTTATTGTTACAAATCACCAAATATCAGAATGTTGTGTTATTTGGTGGTTTTAGTATTTCAGAAACTACAACACACACACACTACACACTACTAAGGTTAGTGGAAAATGATCAGACTGGCCTCAAACAGGATGCCTATTGTACAGGGTTTTCAGTGAGCGCACAGTCCTTACCAAGCAATAGCAAAGCTGTACATAAGATATTGCAATCCACACAACATAATGGGAGAAATATTTAAGTTCAAAAGAGGACAAAAATGTTGGTACAAGTCTTGCTGGTGCAACTGTGACCAGGACAGCAGGCTCATCAAAACAAGACAGTTGAAAATGGGGTAAAAAAAGATCTGATGACGTTTTCCACTGTAACCGTGACTGGTCACTGAGATTGTGATTTTTCCCCAGTGTGATGTTACATTAAGTAAAGCACTTAACATGTATCTGTATAAGTTTATGAAATGTTGTTGGCCACCTGATTAGCTGGATAATTGCATGGTGTTTCTATTATGCTAGGGGGATAAAACCATTAACTTAACATTAGCTCACCATTACAAATGACTCCAGCATCTTGTTTATGTGAGCAGGCAACACGACTCCATGAAGATATGGGACATTGTGACAAGTGTGTCTCATTCCCTTGGCAATAAAAGATGTCGGCCCAGATTTGGCGATTCCCTGCTCCAAACCAGTCAGACTCCAGTACAGCCACGGCATTTCCACAATTCAGCTGTCCACAGAGGACATTGGCAGCTCGTAAATTCCAGTTTACAGCACAAACGTTTCCCCATTCACTAAGGTATTTGAGCTCAACTCGACCAGAACAGGAGTCCTCGCCATTTACCAGCCGTGCATCTGTATAACCTGGACAAGCACTTTAGAGCTTATTAAATAATAAACATACCGTAAAAAAAGTCATCCATTAATCACTGAGAGTTTTAATGGGCAAATATATATCTGAATAGATGTTATAAATTGATACTTAACCTGAACAAATTAATCCTGCATCTTTCATTTCAAGGGAGCAATTGTGTTCAAGTGTAAACGGTCCTTGGCAGAAATAAATCTGGGTTTCATTGCCTCTGCAACGAAGCTCCTTTGTCCACAACTGGCCTTTTCCTTTGCCGAAAGCAGATGCCCCCAACACCTTTACAGGAAGCCCACAGCCCAACTCCCGACACACAACCTCTGCATTCTTCTGGTTAAATTCAGCATCACACACTGCTGCCCATGTATTTCCATAAAGCACCTCTATTCTCCCAGCACACACATGTGGGCCATCCATGAGTCTGGGTTTTCTGTGGCCTGTGTGTATTATAATTTTTTTTAATTATCACTGTACATGTAGCATTTATTGATTATTTCTACAAGGTATACAAATATACAAATTATGCAAAATTGAATATATAATATGTGAAATTTCTGTAAAATATTTTTGAAAGTAGGCTAAGATTAAACAGAGCTTACCTGAACAGATTACCGCAAAGTCTCTACCATGATGACAGTTACGTCCACCGGACCTAAATGACCCACAATTCTTCAGGGTAGACTCTGATCCTGTACAGTATATATCTGTCCAGATAGGCCCTGATCCTGGACCAAAGTGGGCATCCAAGAGTGAGTCTACAGCTTCCCCACAGCCTAATTCTCTACACACCACTTCAGCAACTCTCACATTCCGGTTAACCTCACACACTGTTCCCCAGCGTCCCCTATGCAAGATCTCTAATCTTCCTGCACAACGACTGCCACCGTCGACCAGTCTTACTCCAGCTATACAAGAAAAACAAATAAAAGAACAAGATCCATAGTCATTTACTTCCATGCCTACTTCTGCCTAGACAAGAAAAGTAACACTAGATTATTTACCACAGATCTTACCTGCACACTGTAGTCCTACATCATTGACATGGGAGCAGTTGTGTTCAAGCGGGGATGTGGGACAAAAATGAATGTGAGACTCTGTGCCTCTACACTGGAGCTTAGTTTTCCACACAATCCCCACACCTCTGCCAAACGCATCTCCTCTTTGCACCTTTATAGGAGGCCCACAGTTCACCTCCCGACATACAACCTCTGCATCTTGCTGGCTGAAGTCATCGTTACACACTGTAGCCCAAGTCTTCCCATTAAGCACCTCTATTCTCCCAGAGCAATGCGAAACACCAACAAGCCTGACTCCTGAAATGTCACCATTGGAAAGATTTAACTATGAATAAACTGGTCATTTCTAGGGAATATTTAAATTATAAAAATGTTAGAATGAATAATGGGAATGAATGATGGGATTACTGGGTAATATGAGTCAATGTGAAGTCTAGTCAAAATAATTTACAGATAAAGTAGAGTCTATTTTACCTGAGCATACAACCCCAGCATCATCTTCATGGCTACAGTAATCTGTACCCCACTCTCCTGATAAACAGCTTTTTAGTGTTTCCTCATCCCCACTACACTCTCCAACAACCATCCAGACTGGTCCGGTTCCCAGTCCAAAGTGGGCATCACTTAGTGCATCTATTGCCTCACCACAGCCCAGCTCTTTACACACCACTGCAGCAGCTTTCATATTCCAGCCATCATCACACACTGTTCCCCACTGTCCTCTATAAAAAACCTCTACTCTACCAGCACACTGACTTCCACCATGAACCAGCTTCAAACTCTCTGAATAGGAGAAAAAGAAAAGAAAAATAAACCTCATAAATAGAAGTACTGTATATGCACCCAACATATACAACAATATGGTCCAAACAATAAAACCCAACATATTTATAACTGTTATGAATATAAACAATGGCCATTAAATGTGCTTATTAAGCATTTTATTCTAATGTAGTGTATCTGGACTGTTTATTATCAGTATAAGTGAAAGGTTATGTTTCCTTTTTAATGAAACATAACCAGAGTTACATTGATGCAGTCAGTACTATTTGGTTCTTAAAATGACAGATTATAAATGCACATATGCAGACTATATGGCTGTAGTCTTGATATGATGCACCTTTAAGCAATGTTTAAGGCTCAATAAATTGAATTAAATTAATTTTTATTTGTAAAGCACTTTTAACAATGTATAAATATATATAAGTTAAGTGACAATACATTTGAACAAAAAGGTGTTCTTTGGGGTTAAATTCAGGGTCAGTATAGTCAGTTTAAAAAAACAAAATAGAAATCAGGTAATTGGAATGTTGAGCTCTTACCCGCACATGCCAGTTCCACATTATTAGACTGAGAGCAGTTGTCACTGAGTGTAGTGGGACAAAAATGTATATGAGATTCGTTGCCTCTGCACTGAAATTGCTTTGTCAACTCCTGTGCCTCCCTCACACCAATGGTAGCTGTTCTTCGCACCTCCATAGGAGGCCCACAGCCCACCTCCCGACACACAACCTCTGCGTCCTGCTTGGTGAAGTCAGCATGACACACATTAAACCAGGTCATCCCATGAAGCACCTCTATTCTTCCAGAACAGCGAGAACCACCAACAAGCCTGACTTCTAAAATATTAGCATTAGACAAATGAGACCTTTCACTATTTTACAAACAAATAATGAAAATTAAAATTAAATTCAAATAAAAAATACTTATTAATTTTTTAATCATTTTGCAAGCAAATGATGAGCATAAAAATATGTAAATTAATCCAGAGGTCACAGTCCCAGTGTTGACATACATTTTTTACTTAGTTAAAATAGAGAAAAAAAATTAAATGGACTATCTGCTAAATAAGCAATCATTTAGTTTTCTTCTGCGTTCACCTTAGAATTTAATGTTAAAACCTACATACCTGAGCAGATGACTCCAGCATCTTTCATGTGATCACAATCATTTATGCTAAACTCTGCTGATCCACAGTTCTTTAGCGTAGATTCTGATCCTGTACAGCTCACATCATCCATCCAGATTGAATCTGATCCTTCTCCAAAGTGAGAATGATGCAGCGCATCGACAGCTTCTCCACAACCCAGTTCTCCACATACAACTGCAGCAGCCTTCATATTCCAGTTATCATCACACACCGTTCCCCACTCTCCTCTATGAAGAACCTCCACTCTACCAGCACAATGACTGCTACCATTTACCAGCCTCACACTATCTGTGCAGGAGAGGATATATACATTAAGCAAGAAAAAATTAGATAGGGACAACAAAATTAATTCAAGAGAAAGATTTGGAAAGAAAATTGAATATAATAAACTTAAAGGAATGCATGATAAACTTATGATTAGACTTACCAGCACATACCAGGCCCACTTTACTATCATGGGAGCAGCTGTGTCTAAGTGTAGATTTTGGACAAAAATGAATTTGAGACTCTGTGCCTCTGCACTGAAGTTGCTCTCTCCACACCTGACTGTTGCCTCTGCGAACAGCACCTGCACCCAGCATCTTTACAGGAGGCCCACAGCCCAGCTCCCGACACACAACTTCAAAATCCTGCTTGTCAAAATCGGCATCACACACTGAGAACCAGGTCTTCCCATGAAGCACTTCTACTCTCCCAGAGCAGCGAGAACCACCAACAAGCCTGACTTCTAAAATGTTATTGCGATTAATCAGTCACATAAGTGTCACATAAATTTTTTTTTATAATTCTTTAACATAGCAAAGTAGAAAGAGAAGAGTAAGGACTTTTAATGACACATGTATATGAGTATACACATTGTTGCTTACTATGAAATAAATCGTATTACTTATATATATATAAAATGGTCAAATTGATTTAACAGTAATTCTTTATGTTGTTAAAACTAAAACATTAGTTAAAAAACAATTACAGTGGACATTACATGATGCTTAGTATTATTTGCATAAACATAAAGAGATCAGCATTTAAATTGTGAACACTGCATTTTTTCAACTAATGCAACGCTGTTATGTGGTTACATACATATATATATATATATATATATATATATATATATACACACACACACACACACACACACACACACACACACACACACACACACACACACACACACACACACACACACACATTCCTATTACTGTATTTATTTTACCTACACAGCATCAAAGGAAGACAGAAATTAAATCTGACTCTGTAAGAACTGAAGAAATAGTCCAATTCAGAAATGGCAAGACATTTTTAAAATAAACAAACAGCATTAATAAATAAAACCCAACATATTTATTAACTATGTTATTAATATAAAGAGTGGCCATTAAATATTTTTTAGTCACTGCATTTCATGCATAAAACGTTCTTTAAATCAGCAAAATTTAAGACTTTTTCTTCAAATCAGAAATATTTATTTTTCTACGGAAGCGCACTGTACAGAAGCGCATTGCATTTACAAAGAGAAAATAAATTACAGAGGGGATCTCATAATTATGACTTACTATCTCATTATTGAGTTACTAACTCATAATTATGATTTAGTATCTCATAATTATGATTTAGTATCTCATAATTATTACTTAATATCTCATAGTTATGACTTACTATCTCATAATTGACTTACTAACTCATAATTATGACTTACTAATTCATAATTATGAGTTAGTAAGTCATAATTATGAGATTTTAAGTCATAAATATGAAATCCTTTCTCAGATTTTTTTTCTCTCTTTGTGAATGCAATGCGCTTCTGTACTCTCCAATGTTCCAAATTAAAAAAAAAGAATTTGAAAAAAATCTTACAAATTTATATTTATGTAATATAAAGCTAATTCTTGTCTTAACAAAACTGTCCAACTAGGACGTTTAGATTTTGTCCTGAGGAGACCTGAAAAAGGCGACAAAAAGAAAGAGAAATTTAAATGATTGACTTTTAATCATGCTAAAACTGTTGAAACCCCAAATTTGTTGCAGTGGAAACATTGGAAAAAATGTAAGATATCGTTTAGTAAATTTTATGTACTGTAGTGCAACTGACCTGAGCAGATAACTCCAGCGTCCTCTTTATGATTGCACTTATCTACAAATGACCCACTTAACCCACATTTTTTTAGGCTAGACTCAAATCCACTACACTCCAGGTTTCTCATCCAGATTGGTCCTGAACCCTGTCCAAACGAAGCATCACCCAGTGCATCAACAGCCTCCCCACAGCCTACTTCTCGACACACCACTGCAGCAGCTTTCATATTCCAATAATCATCACACACAGTTCCCCACTGTTCTCTATAAAACACCTCCACTCTTCCTGAACATGGACTGCCACCATCCATCAACCTCACGGTGTCTGCCCACCGGAGAGAGAGAGTGAGAGATTGAGAGAGGTACAGAGAAAGAAGAGCAAGAAGAGCAAGAAAGTCATAAATATTAAAACAGTCCTTTCTCCTTTTGTTCTCTTCCGGATGACATTTAATTAATTATTATGTATAGAATTATGATGGTAGTTCTACTCCTTGTAATATATATATATATATATATATAATAAATTTGTACACTTTTAATCGAGTTTACTTGCCAGTTTTGGTGATCCTGATTGCAGCTAACAGAAAAAGAAAAGTTAAACAGATATCCATCTTTCTTGGTTCTTTACGCAATCGACATATCTACCTCTGTCCCCTAGAGAAAGAAAGAGAGAGTTTAAAAAAGAGAAAGAATGAAAGATAGCGAGAGCGCAGCCAATCACATTCAATGTTACCTTATTAGAAAAACAGCAGGAAATGTTCAAACATCTAAAGTGACAAATCAGAAAACACATTTTTGCTTTCTCCTTATATATATCAACATGTACATAATATTCGTCTCCACCTCTTGTATCTAGAAACATCTTGTCTTAGTAGAATTATGAACAACGTACAGACACTGGTATCAGAGAGCGGAAGCACTCTAGGTACAGCACCAATGCCTGCACCTGTATAGACAGCAGATTCAAAAACTGATAAATAACCATGTGCACAACCAGTCAAGGGCTCACACATGTGCGAAAAAAACATTTCACAAAGTTTGAACAGTGATTTCCATTGCTTTTGGTAAGTTTTGTACAGTGATGGACAGTTAGGAAGTAAATCGAATTCGCTACTGTACTTTACTGAAGTATTTTCATTTGGGGTTACTTTTACGTTAAATTCACTACTATTCAATGTCAAACCTCTTTTTACACTACAAAATTTTGCGAAATCAGTTGTTTTTTATTTATGAGTGAATAAAAACTGCTCAAGCATGCAATATGCCACCAATCAGGGTGGAGCGTTTACTCTGTTTTTCAAATTTGTTTCCATTGCCTTGGTGGTATCTATTTAGCACAAACATACAGTTCAGTTCAACAGCAAGCAAAAGATTTTGAGAAAAATAAATGATCGAAGAAACTCCTGACTCGAACTCACCCCAACACCCATGGCCTTATTTGTGAGATTATTTTGAAGTAGTTAAAAAAAAGTTTTTTGGGCTAATGATAATTTTAATAGATATCAATCAGTGTTTGACTTATTAATATCATTATTTTAAGAGATTGGTGTGCTGAGAGTAAGAGTCCTTTCACATTTCAAAAATTTCCCCACTGTGGAACGAATAAAGGTATATCTTACAAAATGTGTTGATTCAGCAAAGATTCTTGTGTCAAAAATGATAAGAACTTTATAGTCATAATAAACAATATAACTTTGGATACCTAAGTGAACCTAACTTACATAAGTGAATGTTTAAATTGAGCATTACAGCAGTAATTATCTTACCTGGTGTATTTCTACTTTAACTCAAGTACATAGTTTGTGTACTTCATACACCACTGGTTATGTAATGAAACTTCCTGTTACAATAAATGTATTGATTATGAACTCACTTATTAAAACTTTATATGTGGACAAATTATTACTATGTGATGACAAGAAAAGTGTATGCATAGGTCAGTACGCTGGCAAATAATTTTAACAACCAAGATGTGACCAATGTTAGGGCCAAATCAGGTTTAAGGTTGAGGTTGAGGTTTTGCATTACTGTTTAGAAGGTTAAGAGATTAAACAAATCTCTTAAGTCTTTCTAAATTCTAATATTTGTTCCATAAAATTTTATTAATTTATTCACAACAGTTTATTCTTTATTTTGTAGAGTTTCTCTTGGCTGCACTGCTTCCAGTACGTGTATGTTAGATTTCAGCCTCTATGTTCTGCAATGTCAACCTAATCTTCCAAGGGCCTTCAAAGTCAGTACTGCTGGACTTTTTACCATAGAGAATATTATGAATGGGTCTGTTTCTTTAACCAATTAGATTCCAAATTCGCCTCACAGAGCAGCTAGGTGGCCCAAAATAGCGTCAGCATTTGGTTGGTTGGTCAGAGGGAAACAGTTACAGCCAAGTTTGACTGGCAAAACATATCTGTAGGTTTCTATAATTGCGACGTGATCATGGTGGTATTAAGAGGTGGATAGTTTAAATTGAATTTTCTATTCTTTTTTAAATAATTTATTTATAATGAATTATAATTAATCAAATAAAAGATTTATAAATGTTGCATTGAATCATTGCAGTTGTTAGTGTTTAAAACAATGCCATAATTTAAAAAGCCTGATTATTGGCAAAAAAAAAAAATATTATAATTTTAATATATTATATATATAATATTTAAAGAAAAATCTTAGAGGAAAATAAAATTAATATATAAATATATATAATAAATAAATAAAAACAAATAAACATCTGGGGACTTTGTATGTATTTTTATTGCTTTTCGGTTCAAATGTTTGTTCCAAGAACTACTTATACACCACTGGGCCAAAAGTCTTAAGAATCATACGCATAATTAGTGTGATCAGATATGATAGCCAGATCCACTGAAACAGTACATCAAATCAAATGAGTGAACTTTCAAATACATCAAATCTGTAATTCTAGTAAAGGAAACTCTTAATGTCACAGAAGACTTGTTGGACTTGACTGAGACTTGTGTGCTTCCATAGTTCTGGCAGCATTTTAGAGAAGTCTTGATCTGTTCCAGCTTGACAATTCCCACTGTGCATTAAGAGATACCCATAATAAAGCAGCTTGCGGATTTTATTGTGGAATAATCACATACTGTGAAATCCAACAGCCTGAGACCACCTTGAAAATCTGGGAAGTTCAAGCACTCAAAAGATTGGAATAATGTGGAACAGTGGCTATGAGATGAGCCTTATTGCCCAGCATCTGTAATGGCACCACTAAAGCTCCAATGGTACTAAACACCACTAGAAAATAATTCACAGCCATGGTGCAAAGTAATTTCTTTAAGTCCACATTTTTGATCATGTAGCATATTAGCAATAACAATAATAAATTAACATTTTGGAAAGAAGAATTTCCAAAGAGATTCTCAAACAAAATTACTTACATATTTTGCGAAAAACAATTAATAAATAGAAAATTTTATTTTATAAAACCCTATTTAATAAGACACTTTGTTTTGTGGAATTTTCTTCCTCATAGTCATCGCTTCAGGATGACTTTTTTTTTTCCATCATCTTCACTCAGTCATTTACTTGTTCATTTTTTAAAATAAAAATGCACAAACATTTCCTTTCACAGTGCACATCACACTGAAGGCTCCTGGAGGATTCTACCCATAAATACAAGGATATTCTCTGAAATTGAACATGTTCATTTCCAGTTCCTTATTAGTGCTCCCACCTGGGCCCATGTGAGGAGGCGAATCAAAACCGAATCAGATTATTAAACCTGTCAGGAGTCTTGCAAGCCTCAGATCCTCACTGTTACTGTAAATGTATCAGCTTTACAGAGCTTGTGATGGAAAATATGGTCATGATCCCATGCTTTTTAGGCCTCGTCTGTGCATGACATTCCAGAGTTTGCGCAAATTGGATTGCGTGATCAGATCATCAGGTTTGAGCTGCAGCGCACGCAAGTAATTGGCCTCTGCCTCTGCAAGTTTTCCATTGAGATGGAGGATGGCCCCGAGGTTCATCAGAGCAGCAGCATACTTTAGAAAAGAAAAAAAAAAAAAAAAAAAAAGAGTGAAGGAGTAGTTGACTGAGTTTTTACATGTATGTGTAATATGTAAAATTACAATGCAAGATCACGGAGTGTTTAAAACAGCTTAAATGTACTTACATCTGGTCTAATATCTGCTGCCTTCTTATAGTACCTTTCAGCTGCCTCGTTCAGACTTGCCTGTCTGAAGAGTAAAAGCAAGGACGGGTAAACATTCCATTAATTATTGTTTGTGTATCAGGAGGTACATATCATTGTGCTTATTGCTCAGTCATATATACAGCAGCATTAAGTAAGTTGACAGTACAAAACAGAACCTGGCAATGAAGGTTTGGTTGGATCATGCATCTAATATGTGTACACTGATGGGCTTTTGACCACATAGGCCACTTTCTATAAATACTCTTGCAGCAAAACATCAACACCACCACTAAACCTTCACTAAACCTTTACATGTAGCACTCTCCATTGTCAACCAGCTGTGCATTATTCCACACGTGCACACACCTGTGTATATGAGCAGCACTGAAAACTACATCAAAATCTGTGCTGTCCAAATCAGCAGCTTTCTCCGCCATCACAGCAGCTTCTTCAATTCGAGCCTGTTCCACCAAAAACTGACCTGAGAAGTAAAAAAATTAAAAAAAAGGGTTAGATGTGTTGGGGGGGAAAAAAAAAAAAAAAAAAAAAAAAAAAAAAAAAAAAATCACAGTATTTACCATGCCTTGAAATGTTTTCACATATGGAGTGTTACAACCTGGAATGGAACCATTATGGACCATTGTGTTTAAATAATCAATAAAACACAATATGTAATTTTAATTACATCCAAATTAGTGCTTCTTCTTCTTCTTTCGGCTGCTCCCATTAGGGGTCGCCACAGCGAATCATCCGTCTCCATACCACCCTGTCCTCTACATCTGCCTCTTTTACACCAACTACCTGCATGTCTTCCCTCACCACATCCATGAACCTCCTTCTTGGCCTTCCTCTTTTCCTCCTGCCTGGTGGCTCCATCCTCAGCATTCTTCTACCAATATAATTCATGTCCCTCCTCTGCACATGTCCAAACCATCTCAATCTCGCCTCCCTCACCTTGTCACCAAAACATCCTACATGCGCTGTCCCTCTAATAAACTCATTTCTAATCTTATCCATCCTCGTCACTCCCAACGAAAACCTCAACATCTTCAGCTCTGCTACCTCCAGCTCCACCTCCTGTCTTTTACTCAATGCCACTGTCTCTAAACCATACAACATCGCAGGTCTCACCACAGTCCTATAAACTTTTCCTTTCAATTTTGCAGATACCCTACTATCACAAATCACTCCTGTCACTCTTCTCCACCCACTCCACCCTGCCTGCACTCTTTTCTTCACTTCTCTAACACACTCCCCATTACTTTGCACTGTTGACCCCAGGTACCTGAATTCCTCCACCTTCTGAAGCTCTTCTCCCTGCAACCGCACCACTCCACTGCCCTCCCTCTCATTCACACACATGTATTCTGTCTTACTCCTACTGAGTTTCATTCCCCTTCTCTCCAGCGCATATCTCCACCTCTCCAGGCTCTTCTCAACCTGCTCCCTACTCTCACAACAAATCACAATATCATCCGCAAACATCATAGTCCAGGGAGACTCCTGTCTGACCTCGTCCGTCAACCTGTCCATCACCACTGCAAACAGGAAAGGGCTCAGGGCCGATCCTTGATGCAGTCCAACATTCACTCTAAACCAGTCTGTCGTACCTACTGCACACTTCACTGCCGTCACACTGTCCTCATACATGTCCTGCACCACCCTCACATACTTCTCTGACACACCTGACTTCCTCATACAATACCACAACTCCTCTCTTGGCACCCTGTCGTACGCCTTCTCTAAATCCACAAATACACAATGCAATTCCTTCTGTCCTTCTCTATACTTCTCCATCAACATTCTCAAAGCAAATAAGGCATCTGTGGTGCTCTTCCTCGGCATGAAACCATACTGTTGCTCACAGATTGTCACCTCTTCTCTCAGCCTGGCTTCCACTACTCTTTCCCATAACTTCATGGTGTGACTGATCAACTTAATACCCCTGTAGTTACTGCAGGTCTGCACATCTCCTTTATGCTTAAAGATTGGTACCAGCACACTTCTTCTCCATTCCTCAGGCATCTTCTCACCTTCCAGAATCCTGTTAAACAATCTGGTCAAAAACTCCACTGCCATCTCTCCTAAACATCTCCACGCTTCTACCGGTATGTCATCTGGTCCAACCGACTTTCCACTCTTCATCCTCTTAATCGCTGCTCTCACTTCCTCCTTACTAATCCTATCTACATCCTGCTTCACCAACTCCACATCATCCAACCTTCTCTCTCTCTGATTTTTCCATCAGCTGCTCAAAATACTCCCTCCACCTTCTCAACACACTCTCCTCACTAGTCAACACATTTCCCTCTCTATCCTTTACTGCTCTAACTTGCAGTACATCCTTTCCAGCTCGGTCCCTCTGCCTGGCCAATCGGTACAAATCCTTTTCTCCTTCCTTAGTGTCCAACCTCTCATACAGCTCCTCATATGCCTTTTCCTTGGCTTTCGCCACATCCCTCTTAACCTGCTGCCGCGTCTCCTTGTACTCCTGCCTACTTTTCTCATCACTCTGTCGATCCCACTTCTGTTTTGCCAACCTCTTTCTCCTTATGCTCTCCTGCACTTCCTCATTCCACCACCACGTCTCCTTGTCTTCCTTGCTATTTCCAGATGTCACACCAAGTACTTTTCTAGCTGTCTCCCTCATCACTCCTGCAGTAGTTGCCCAATCATCCAACACCTCCTTAACACCACTGAGCCTCTCTCTGACCTCGTCCCTGAACCTCACACTACACTCTTCCTCCTTCAGTTTCCACCATCTTATTCTTCTTTCAGTCCTCACTCTCCTCCTCTTCTTCTTCGCCTCCAAAACCATCCTACAGACCACCATCCGATGCTGTCTAGCTACACTGTCCCCTGCCATCACCTTACAGTCGCCAATCTCCTTCAGGTTGCATCTCCTGCATAGCACATAGTCCACCTGTGTGCACCTTCCTCCACTCTTATACGTCACCCTATGATCCTCCTTCTTCTTAAAATAAGTGTTCACCACTGCCATTTCCATCCTTTTAGCAAAATCTACCACCATCTGCCCTTCCACATTCCTCTCCTTAAAACCATACCTACCCATCACCTCCTCGTCACCTCTGTTCCCTTCACCTACATGCCCATTAAAGTCCGCCCCAATCACCAATCGTTCTTTCCTAGGTACACCATCTACCACTTCATCTAATTCACTCCAGAATCTTTCCTTCTCCTCCATCTCACAGCCAACTTGTGGAGCATAGGCACTGATGACATTTATCATCATCCCTTCAACTTCCACCTTCACGATCATCACCCTATCAGAAACTCTCTTCACCTCCACTACACTCTTACTGTACTCTTCCTTCAGAATCACCCCTACACCATTTCTCTTTCCATCCACACCATGATAAAACAGTTTAAATCCACCTCCAATGTTCCTGGCCTTACTCCCTTTCCACTTGGTCTCCTGAACACACAGCATATCTACCTTTCTCCTCTCTATCATATCAGCTACTTCTCTCCCTTTACCCGTCATAGTACCAACATTTAAAGTACCAACCCTAACCTCCACTCTCCTACACTGCTCCTTTCCCTGCCGTCTCTGTAGACGTCTTCCTCCTCTCCTTTTCCTCCTTCGGCCAACAGTAGCCCAATTTCCACCGGTACCCTGTCGGCTAACGATACCTGTGGCGGTCGTTGTTAACCCGGGCCTCGACCGATCCGGTATGAAATTCTCATTTGTGATCCGCATATTTGATTTGGCACATGTTTTACGCTGGATGCCCTTCCTAACGCAACCCTCCCCATTTACCCGGGCTTGGGACCGGCACTAAGAATGCACTGGCTTGTGCCTCCCTAATGGCTGGGTTATCCAAATTAGTGCTTGAATGGTCATATATAGTGTCTGTGATGACGAGCAGGGAGTATATATGGCTCTTGAAATGAAAACATGTAACTCATCTGCGTGTGCTTATTAGCAATATATAGATGCAAAAAAGCAGTGTTCTCTACGTCCACTCCTACCATAGTGCATATAACACGTCCCCTTGGTAGGCTCCAGCTTGAGCGCCTTAATGAAGTAATGCTCTGCCTCGGATTTATGACCCTGATAATGAGATCACATCAAACACATTTACAAGTAAAAATCCACATGAAAAACGTAAGACCACGGCAAATAAAAATTATAATTTTTTTTATGCTCATCCTTTTTTGCCTGATTTTTTTAGTCTATTATTAAAAAGCCACATACAGTATATAGGGTTGCCCCACACACGGTAACTGTCCGACTTCCCTTGTAAGGCCTGTTTTTTGACAGCGTATAGTAATGCCATACATTTATTGGCAAATATTTATTGTTAGTAGAAGTTGAGAGGTAATGCACATCATTCTATCTTATTTAAAATGTAGTACTTCTTCAAAAATAGGTAAGAAATATTAAATCATAACTCACCATAACAGACAGCAACTTGCCATATGTCAGGTGGGCAGGGACATGGTCTGGTTTGGCCTTAAGAGACTCTCTGTACCAATGTTCTGCATCCTCAAACTTACTTAATTTCATATAGGCTTCACCTGAGGAGTTCATAAACAAACTTTGAATGTAAACAAACATATGAAAAAAAGAATATATAAACAATGATTTGTTAAATGTTTCCTATGAAAAGGATATGCTGCAGCAATAAGTGTAAGGAACTGTAAGAGTTAAATTTAGTATGTCCCATCTCTACTGTATTCAATAGCAGGACCATCAGGAGGAAAAATCAAGTGTCAATAAGAAACACTATCTTGAAGTCATTTTTGTTCAACAACACTAGAGCAAATTTCAGCTAAATTTATAAGCCTACACAAGCAAAATCTGTCTAATACTAATGTAATGTCTGATGGACAGCTGAATGTTATTCTAGGCTCCGTTGAATTCTCAATACAGAAACGACTAGGTCTCAACATTTAAGGCCAAATGTTCTTCCATGCAGTGAGACTTTAGTATTACTGAAAAACAAATTACAATTTCTTAGTACCCCTGCTATGTGATGTTAATGTAGTGGCAAAACAGTCCCACTCTCCACTCACCCATCATGTTGTAAAGGCTCTGTGGTGCGAACTGACGAGGCATCTTCTTCACAGCCTCTTTATACATTGACAGGGCTTCCTGTGAAATACGCAAAAGGGAAAGCAGAAAAAAAAAAAGTGAGAGATATTGCAATGTTTTGTCACTGAATGATGTAGGATGCATAGAGAATAATGAAAAGACAGGAGCTAAACAGAGCAATTCTCCCAACTAGATATTTTAAATTACAACTATAACTTTAGCCCCTGACAGCTCTGCTTTAATATATATTGTAAATCTTATCCAATAACCAAGTATTGATGTTTCCTAAGCAATCAAGTAATGTGTTATGGCTACCTCTTGCTGACCCTGTTCATGCAGCATTTTGCCAAGATTGTAAAGGCAGCTAGTAACAGCACTTTTGTGGGCATGAGGGTCCTTCAGGTTCTCATCTGGGATGCTGGCACACTTCTGAAATGTTTGTTTGGCCTCCTCCACATTTCCCTCTGACTCCAGGATTATACCAGTGTTCAAATATGCAGCTGTTGATGATGAAGAACACAAAGAACAGAATAAATGAGCTATTTGACAGACAACTAAAATTAAATACAATTTGTTTAAAAGTCTCACAAACTTGAGTTTCTAGTTTTAAGGATCATTTTATTCGGTTTCATATTTGGTCATTCCAAATATTTTTGTCCAGTAATGGTCTGTTATGGTATGATTAATGAGGAAGTCTGAGCTTACATGCCAGAGTTGGTCTGCTTTGGATAGCCAGTTTATAGTAATGCAGAGCCTCTGAAAAACGTTCACCCTCTTGCAGCAACAGACCCCTGAGTAAAAGAAGACAACTAATGAGGGCAACAATTAGACTCTAGCTCAATGAAAATCTTTAAGATTCAAATTTTTGCTTGTGTATTATATAATATAATATATATATATATATATATATATATATATATATATATATATATATATATATATATATATATATATATATATATATATATATATATATATATACATACATACATACATATACACACATATACACACACACACATATACATACATATACACACATATATATATATACAAACACACACACACACATTATATATATAATCTATTAAGTATTGCAAATGTACCGAGTTTACATTTTAGACAGGTGACTCACAGGTTGTAGAGCATGTCAGCCATGTTGCCACGGTAGTATAGGGCATTTCTGTATGCTTCTTCTGCCTCCGCCATCTTACCCTGGTTTTTTAAGACATTGCCAAGGTTACCCCAAGCTGAGAGACAAAATATAGGGCTTTATTTTCATAAGACATTTTCTCAGTGATTCGCCAAGATTAATCTATAGTATCTTACCTTTGGCAGGGTTAACAGTGATGCCAGATCTGTAGAGCCTCTCTTCACTCTGCCAGTCCTGGTTTCTGTAAACTGTTCTAAGGCTGTAGAGTACGACAACTGCAGCAGCACAACCTAAAAGTAGTGCCTTGGAGCTTTTCCGCCCTGTTTTTAAAAACATTGCCCTTATCCCAAGTGTCACAAGTAGACAGAAGCCCATGCTGGGGATGTACAATACCCTCTCAGCCACCACAAAGCCCACATAGAAGAACAGATTGGTGGCAGGGAGAAATGGCAAAGCCAGTAGACCAAGAGAGAAGACCACCATGTTCTCTTCGGATGGCAGTGATGTGTGAGTAGCAGTGTTAAGAGTTTTGGCATGTCCATTTTGGGTGCTGGCAAAAACATCTGAGGTTAAGCCATTGTGGTGGTGGCTGTTGTCATGTTTATCATTGCTGTCAAGAAAATGCAGGCTGTGCCCATTACTCAGAGCTTTTCCATTCATCACATAGGATTTTCCATGTGTTATTTGGAAAGTGGAAGAATTCCTACTTCTTAGGCCAAACCAAGCAAGAAGCACAAAGCCTGTATAAAACGCCACTGAGCACAAATTCCTCCAATCAGAAATATTTGTGAGTAGCGGTATGGCATCCATAGACCAATCGAAGCTAAGTGTGTGTGGACTGAGGAGGAGCCACGCATTGGCAGTTGGCAGATAGAGAAAGGTAAGTGTTCTGGTAAGGAGGTGAGGTGAATCAGCTGCCGGGTTGTCTGAGTTGGAGAAGTGTGGCGGCTTGCAGCCCATCCAATACAGTCGAGCTGCCAACAGGACTGCTCCCCAACCAGCCAGCCAAGCCAGGCTTACCAGCAGGGCTGCATTTTTTCTCTGGAAAATATGGAAGTGGTAACTTGATATCAACTTCTCTCCCAAAGATGCCTGTACTCAATTAAGTCAATGTATGCTCATTCATACTATTCTCTAACTACAGCAAAAACTAGGGGAAAAAAAAAAATAAAAAAGAGCCTTTATAGTATATTCAGTCACTATGATCCTGTGCTGTAGACGGTTACATGTTTAAATGAGAGTGATAGACTTTGTTGCAGTAGTGAAACTTATCTGAAGGTTTGAAAAAATAAATAAAACTAATACATTATCTTCTGCTCACTCATGCCTATGATACGAATGATGGGAGAAAATGTTTTGAAAGTCAAGCCAGTCTATATCTATGTCTTCTATATCTAAGACTTCATTTTCTGAATGAAGTCTGGTCAAATCAAATCAAATCTGGCAATGTTGAATATCAAATAGTAAGCCCAATCTTGTTTCTGAAAATTAGTTCTTGTCCTATCTATTGTGTTTGAATGTTATAATAGAGATTTTTTATGTGAGTGCAACATACAAACATTCATACTGTAGATCATTTAAAATTCAACTCTGAAACAGTACTATCGACCATCTAACAACCCAGGCAAGCCAGGAGAAGGAGGGAGACCGAGATAAAAGGGAAAAGAGGAAGTAAAGGAAAAACTTCCTTTCCTACTTATTTCCTCACAGCCGCCTCTTTCACAGTGTGTTTGTGTTCCCATACTCTCCTGGCTATAATCTCACAAAAGCCTGGGATATCATCTATGACGTAGACCTTAAGAGTACATATAACCAGACAAAAGGGTACAGTAGACATGATAAAAACACCAGATGCAGTGGCACCCAAGGCATGGCTGGCATGGAGGTGCGGTAAGAGTGCCCATTGTGTGATAGAAAAAAGGTGGGAGCAATTTTCTTAAAAAAAATAAAAATAAATAAAGGAACTTGCAAGACTGGATGTTGACTGCTATTTAGTAGTAAGAAATGTTTACTTTATTTAAAAATTTACCTGTAGTGGCTTTAAGATTCAAAGTTACCACAGAATCCTTAGGAGGCTATGACACAAGGGGCACTGTTACCAAACCAAAATGAAAAAGTCAAACAACTTTAAGCTGTACTTGTACTTAGTCTATAGCAGCATGCATCTTTATGTTTAGACAAGACATATATGCATGGAATAGTAAAATATTTATACTGACCTTAAAAAGGACTGCTAGCACTTGATGAAGTTGCATGTGATGGACCACACAGATGTCATAAACAGCTGACACAGCAAGAACAGTAACCCCTTGCTCTTTCCACAACATAGCTGCTGCTGCAGCAACCAGGCTACCAGCCAGCCATGCCTGTACCTTCCACCTAATGCACCAAGAAATTCCAGAGTGTGGCCGGAGCCTGCAGTGACACCTGTAGCAGATCAGCGAGAGTAGAAAGCAAAAAGCAGCACCCATATCTGCACGTCCAACTAGTCCAGCTACTGCCTCGGTATGCACTGGATGTGAAGCAAAGAGGAGTCCAGCCAGCAAACTCCAGTGTCCTCCAGCTAGCAGGAGGCCACAAAATGCAGTGAACAGAGCTGTGACGCAACAGTGTAGCGCCACGTTGAATAAGTGGTAGCCTCGTGGTTCCAGGCCAGCCACGGCATAGTTGAGGCGAAAAGAAAGTGTGCAGAGCGGCCGGAAGGACTTATGGCTGCCACTGTGGGTGAGTAGAGTTCCCCAGAAGTCACTGTAAAGTATGTTGGTCCAAGGTGTCTCAGGCAGGAGATCTGGATTAGTTTTGATAGCACGACTTTTGCATAAAGAGAGAGAGAGAGAGAGAGAGAGAGAGAGAGAGAGAGAGAGAAAAAGGTAAGACACAGAGAAGAGAGTTAAATACTTTAGTGTGACACATTTTAGCAAAAACAAGCCTATATTTCTTACCACCAAAATAGAAAAGCACCAAGGAGAATTTCCATCATTACATGATTAATGCATGGCCTAAGATAATCGAGCAAACAAAATACCTTGTACCCAGTCTCAGTGGAAATAGCTCTTAAAAAGCCTATTGTTGCAATAATGATACACATAAATAAGGGCATACAAGTAAGTAGGGTATTATGGTGAAGACCAATACAAAGATTGCACATGAACATAGAAATGGGGAGAATATGTACATGACAAATATAGACATGATGGAAAAGGTTTAACAGCCTTATACTGAGTCAAACCTCTATGGTAAAGACACACAAAGCAGTGTTTTTCAATTTAAAAAATACAATAGTCATCCTATATTGTATAATCTAGGCTCACAATGAACAGTATTAGAATTTTCTTTTATATCATTAAAGTCCATTAACTATCAACTAGAGGGCAAACACAATAGCCTTCACCAACATGTACACAAATGTCTAAACACATACACTGAAGCTTTATGGGCTTTTTCAAATATAATTTGCATTTTATTTGAAGTTCTGATGCTGAGAAAGACAAAAGATCATTAGCAGAAACATTCATTTTTGAAAATGAACTGTATATGCTGTATATTGCTGATATCGGGGACATAATACAACAGCCTCAAATATTTTAGACGTGGACTCTGACAGCTGCTGTTGTGCTGAGTCCCAACTCCGATGACTTCATAAACTCATTTAATCTGAACAAATAGTAGTAAAGAAATAAATAAATACCCATTCACATTTGGGTCTACAGATCCCATTAAATGGCCAGAAAGAAGCCCTCACCAAGAGGACATGAAACTTTTATTTTTTGGGCTACACAGATAAGAAATGAAAAAAGCTGAGAATTCACTATAGTGGTTCAAAATCTGTGGAAAATCTATGCATGATATAAAAACCTAAAAATTGTACAGTGCCATTGTATGAGCAGACGGTTACACAAGACATTATATTTATTGTACTGCATTACGTACTCCAAAGGGAGTGGCATGGCACAGAGGTGTGTCATTCTCCCTGACATACTCAGACTCAATCACATATCTCTGGAGAGTAGACACAGAGTCGGAGAATGGCACGCTTTGTTTTTAGAGGGCTGGAAACACAATGCTGGGAAAGCTAGAGGCCTGTGTCTGCCCTCACGCTATGGGCCCATACCAGTGTACCAGCCCAGACCAGACCAGACTTTGCTCATACACACACACACAAGTTCATTTATGTGTTTGTCTTCTCACAGTACCTGGTATCAAAACTATTGTTTAAACTCAAGAATGTGTCAGATTCCATACCAAATGAGTATACTTCTTTATGAAATAATTACATTTTCCCACTACATCATGTTACTATACAGTGTGCTTGTTTGTACCATTAGGGAAACTCCAGCAGGGGTGCTGTGCATGGACATACACTTCCAATTTGATATGGTTACTGATGATGCTAAATAAACAACTAATACATTTACATGCTTTCTGAGCCTCTGCATGTTCTCTTCTCTGCAAATTCAAGAAAGCAGGGGTAACTGTGTGTGTTCTTCAAATAATCTATTCGAACAATTCTCTAAGCTGAAGCCTTAATCAACATCCTGTGGCATCCAGCACTTGAGCCTTACTAAAATATTTAACTTTAAACTTGACACTGAGAGTATGGCTCTGCTAAAGATGTCATGCCAGACACTGTGATATCAATCAGGATAAACTAATGTTGTTCTGAATAAACAGTCTGCAATTTAATGTGACATACTGGAGGGAAAAACACTTAACAGAATATAAATTGTAAACTTCTAGTGGACCTTGTGAAATTTCTTGAGGACCCTGAAAACAGTGTTTACAACTCTGTTTAATCTATACATAATTTATCCATACACAATAAACCTTGCTTAACCGTATGCTTATCTTTATTTTATTTATGCATTAATGAGGGATTGAACATATGCCAAAAACATGACATTTTTACCACACACACACACACACACACACACACACACACACACACACACACACACACACACACACACACACACACACACACACACACACACACACAAATGTTATTGTATGTTTGTGTGATTTTTAGGTTGCCTTTTTAAAATCTGGGGCAACAGATGGAAATTAGCCATTGGGGCTAACTCTGGCTTATTTACAGTATCTTACTGTTGATCAATAAACATTGTCGCTATTAAATAAATAAATAGTCAGTATTATGAACTTCGCCAGTAATAATGTTATGCCTGATCGTTGTATATTTGCATTGTGGTTGTATAGACAGTAATTAAACAGTTCAGGAATATACAGTAAAAAAGTTCAGAAGTAGTTAACATCTATCATGATATCAAATGTTATTTTTATAGATTTATCAGAAATCATTTCATTGAATGTAATTACTATTTAGAAATACTCCAGAACCATTGATATTTTGCAATGAGGTACAACTGTAAATGATTTTTGCTATATCACTCACTCAATAACACAAATATTCCAATGCACCATTTGGCAAATATTTCACTCGCAATAACCCTCTTGTATAAGAGCAGGCTGAAACAGTAATCACACTTTATGCACAATCTACAATGAGTAGGAAACAGTGGTGTGAGAGAGCAGTAGAACTACAGCTTCCTGCATTAAATTCCACTCAGTGCAAGAAAACTGCATGACTATGATAGATTTATGCTTCATTTTTCTTAGTCATTCTTTTTACTTGGTGTGAAACATGAGGGCAGTGTTATTCTTTTCTTCTGGACAGTTTTCTTTTTATTTGTTTGTTTTCTTAAGGTGGGAGTGTTTAATGATAAAAGTTTATTTGGTCCTGGAACTATATTAATGAAATGTGTGTTATATATGACCTACCAAAGAATGCTAGGAGTTCAGAAAATCTGGATTGCAGTCTGATTTCTGAGCAGACCTCAGATACAGGGTGTGATATTCAGTGACGAAATACAATGGACACTGATAGAATAACGAGTGCATATGTATTAAATATTTATTTTATGTTATATAATGGCTGGATTGTATTTCATTGTCAAAGTTATAGTATTCATTACATATATACCGCCATTTCCGGACTATTAAACGCACCCAAATATAAGCCGCACCGACTGAATTTGACAAAGATTTTTATTTTGAACATAAATAAGCCGCACCTGTCTATAAGCCGCAATGTCTACACTGAAACTAATGAACTTTACACATGCTTTAACAAAAGACAGTGTCTGTTACACCGCTTGTATCTAAACAGTAGCCTACCAAGAAAGTCATTGTTCACTGTCTTCCTCCTTCCTTTCACAACAATTTCTCTCGGGAGTTTATCTTTTTGCATCGGCGTGTGTTTAAAAATCACCATCGGTGAAGCTTTTCTCCCGATGCCGTGCAGCTCAGAACACAGGTGAAGTGTGTTTTTTCATGCCCGGTTGTTTTCAGCGTGACAAATAATTAGCATTTCCTGTAGACAGTCCGAGTGAGGGGCAGGTCAAACATCATCCATATTTATGATGTGCTGCGGCCTGATTCAGTGGGAGCGCATCTGATTTAATATAAAAAGAGTTTCATTGGTTCACCTGAACCCGTTCGGCAATTTCATTGGTCTAATTTTATCGAACATGGAGTTCAAAACGTGGGAAAAAAGAAGCGGTTTATAGTCCGAAAAAAATACGGTATTCATTATTTGATAATTATGTAATATCAAAGAAATGAATAATAAATTAGCCCATTTCCAAAAGACCAAACTGAGTCAAATTGTTAGCTAAATAAAATTAATAAATGTATACCCAGTTAATTATCTTGATAATTGAATTTGATCCGTTTACATCCTAAACAAAACTAAATAGGTCAATGTTTAATTGCGATATATGCTGTTCTTTTCTCAAGTCTGGATGTTTATTCGATTTTCTCTCAGCATGGTTGAAATGTAAAATGACTGCTTTGTTCTAGCAGGACATCACTTCATTTGTTCTCCACTGCACTTCATTTTGTTCAGTTTTATAACTATTATCACCTGCATGTGTTCCCGATTATGATGTGATCGCTGTGACATTAATCCAAGTAAAAATGATTCTACCATTAACTAGACTCTTTCTGTCAATGTGTGTAACACAACCGGTGGTGTGATTCAAAACAAGTATAATGCGCTGGTTACAGCACCGAGGAGTATCATACCATTGTAACTGCCTGGATATGATGCCGTTTGTCCTTGCCCATGTTCTAGTGTACCATTTACTCTTGCCCCACACACACACACACACACACACACACGTGTGTGTGAAAAAGTGTTCGACCCCTAAACCTAATAACTGGTTGGGCCACCCTTAGCAGCAACAACTGCAGTCAAGCGTTTGCGATAACTTGCAATAAGTCTGTGGAGGAATTTTGGTCCCCTCATCTATGCAGAATTGTTGTAATTCAGCCACATTGGAGGGTTTTTTAGCATGAACCTCCTTTTTAAGTTCATGCCACAGCACCTCAATAAGATTCAGGTCAGAACTTTGACTAGACCACTCCAAAGTCTTCATTTGGTCTTTCTTCAGCTATTCAGATGTGGACTTGCTGGTGTGTTTTGGATCATTGTCCTGCTGCAGAACCCAAGTTCGCTTCAGCTTGAGGTCACAACCAGATGGCTGGACATTCTCCTCCAGGATTTTTTGGTAAACTGCAGAATACATGGTTCCATTCATCACAGCAAGTCGTCCAGGTCCTGAAGCAACTAAACAGCCCCAGACCATCACACTGCCAACACCATATTTTACTGTTTTTATGATGTTCTTTTTCTAAACTGTGGTGTTACATTTACATAAAACGTAATCGGACACACACCTTCCAAAAAGTTAGACTTTTGTCTCGTTAGGGGGCAAACACTTTCAAACAGGGCCATGTAGTTTCGGATTTTGTTTTCACCTCAATAATAAAAAACCTTTACTTAAAAACTGCATGTTGTGTTTACTTGTTATATCTTTTACTAATATTTAAATTAGTTTGCTGATCTGAAACATTAAAGTGAGACGAAAAAAAAGAAATCAGGAAGGGGGCAAACACTTTCACACCACTGTATAAAAGTGTGTGTTGGTGTGTTTGTGTGCATGTGTACATGCACCTATATACATACTTAATGCCCGTTCCACCTTTTCACCCAACATCAGTGCACTCTTGTGCTTTTGTTGCAGAAGCGTGAAGGTTATTACAGGAGCAGCTAAGTTAATGGCCAAGTTTTTCGAATAAAATGTTTACACACATTTGGCCACTTTTGGTCACTATGTCTGCTAAAATAAATGGCATGCACAGAATGCAGCAATCAAATTTACCACAGCACTATTTCATTTGTAGTCAATATCACCAGTACTGTGCTTAATTCATCCATTTTTTATGAAATGTTCCTATTTTTTTACTTAATCTAAAATCAAAGTGAATAAACTGCAGTTCAAAATGTCATAAGATGCTTTCCATATGCGAGTTTATCATTCCTCTGAGTGCTTCTCATCACAGCTGAAAAATATTTACAAACTCTAAGTGTTTGTGGAGGTGTCTTACTCAGAATCTGAAAACTAACAGGGCCAGGATGGAGCCCGACATTTCCGTATATGAGCCTGGGGTAAGTCATGACCGTAACAGCTATGGCTATGAATAGGGTCATACAGGAAATGTAAAGTATTTAAGATTTAGAAAACAATCTGTACAGTGTCAAAGCTTTCCTGTAATATGATTTAAGAACAACTGTCCTAGATAATCTTTAATAGTGAGCAGAAAAAGATTATGAATATGGAAATCCACATGCTAGGACACACAGCGTCTGGTGAAAAGATTAGAATCATTTCATTAGACCACATCATACCAGTCGAACATCTGCAGGAACCTGCTTATGGCCTTTAGGGATCTACATGCAGATGTCTATTGTTAAAGGCACTAATCAAATAAAAGGGAAACTTTTTTGAGAACAAAAAAAAAAAAAAAAAAAAAAAAATACACTCCGCTTTTCAGATAAAATGCAATCATGTCTATTTTGTAATACATAAGGAAATGTAAGAAACACTCAAATAACACAGTAATGACAATGTGCACTGTACACATTATTGTAATCTTTTGTTTCTGTCCACACCACCATTACTAGTATCTCTATTTTATGCTCCTCACAATAATGCAATAATTTATTTGCCTCTCCTTTCCTTAATATCGCTATTATACATGTGGCATTGGGCTGCTGCTGCATGATTAACGAATTGACTGCTAACTGGGTGTTTTATCTTAATGTATTAATTACATATTCTTATAAAGGGTGCCAATAATTTTGTCGAGCTCATACGGCTGCTAAAATGCATTGCGATCGGATTTCCCCCTTTGACACCATGCTGTTGAAGTGAATATCCTGAATGGTAAATGACAGATAGGAAGGTCCTGTACTTCATCAATTCTACTGCACTCTACTCATGTGAATGCAGCTGTCTGGAATACTGAACCGAAGAGTAATGCACAAGCTGATTAGACATACTGTCATCACTTTTTTTTTTTTTACGGCATGGCCAAGCCCAATGCTCAATGCTACCATTTGCTCAATATTGACTTGGGAAGCAGTGGCATGAGTGTACAAAGGAAATTGACAGGGAGGCAAAGAAAAAGGAATCAGGTAAGTTTACTACTGACTAATCACAAAACTCATCTTCCCTTTCGATACAAATGCTTGTCTCAGGGCTACCTTTCCTGAAATCCGATGCCATAATCAATAAGTGCCTGTAAAGCAAATAATGTCTAGAGAGATTGATTTAAGAGCCATGATAAGTGGATCTGAAAGGGATGTCTATACAGCAAAGGAAACGATAGACAAAGACAAAAAAAGCAATGAAAGCAGGAGGGACAAAGGCAAATTCTGCAATTAAAACAGGTTACATTTTTATAGAGACATATCAAAGTGAGACAGGCCTTTGAGTATTTAATGTCTTCATAAAAACAGTTAAGTCAGTGCATTAATTTATATCATGGTGGTTGCTTGAAGTGATTATTTTTTATATATGTTAAGAAGTGTTTTTGTGATTTATATGAACCTTCTAAAACATTCTCTATTTTGAGATCTCACATTTTTCATGACTTTCAACAGAAATAGGCTGATGAGCTGAAAAAGGGAAAACCAAATAACAGGGAATGTAGATCCTTGAAGCTCACAGATCATAAAACATAGTGCATTTGTATCTTGGGCCTATAGGGTGCAAACTTTAAAACATAATGAAGCCACACGTCACCTCAAATTAACTCGGCTAAAGCATATCGATCTAAACTTTAATCAATAAAGACCAAACTAAATAAACAATGCAGCTCATTTTTCCAGCTTCACTCTTCCAGAAATATGACAAATTTTGATTTAATTGGTCTTCCACATCCTGTTGGAAAGTTACAGCTCTTTCTTTTAATAAAATAGCTATAACAATATACATTTCATTTAGTTAAAAGTATTAAATATTTTCTCTGACTGTACATCCTGTGTGGAATCTCGTTTACCATATTGCAGCTCAGGAAATATAGAAATGTACCTTTGAGAGCAAGTGTCCCAAAAATACTGAATGTGAAGTTTGCGGATAAAAATGTATACACATGCACACGTTATTAAACCTGAAATGTTCTGGTTCAGTAAATGGACAGAAGCGTAATGAACTGTTGCTGGAATCATAAAGCCGCTAAAATCAATCCAAACCACACCGTTAAGGCAAAATGGGCAGTTTTATTATGTGGCAAAGGTTCAAGTGCAGCACATGACTAAGCTCAACTCTAGTACTATTCAACAAACACATATGTCCAGCATAGCACAAAGTGCCAAATCAGTAATATTGATTATTCTAATGCCAGTGTCTCTGTGAAGGCTGGAACTTTTTTCCTCCTATAATCAGGAACTTTGAATTATAGAGTAGAACACAGTGAGACATTAAGATCCATGTCTATGTCTGATTCGTGAGCTCTCATCATGTGCGCATAGGTTTCCTCTAGATTCTCCAGTTTCTACAAAAACATGCAGGTATGCAGGTATCTATGCTAAACTGCCCTGCGTCATGAGAGAGTGAGAGTGTGTGTGTGGTGTGAGTGTAGGGTGAACTGTAATGGTCTGGCATGCCATCTAGTATGAATTTCACACTTTGCTCGCAGTGTTTCCAAGATATTCTCTAGATCCACAGTGACCCTGACCAGGATCAAATGGTCACTTAAGATGAACAAATGAATCTTGACGAACACAATTTGTTGTTTTGCACAGTTCTAAACAGGTAGCCTCCATTATTTGTTTCAGTGCAAAAAAAATAAAAAATAAATAAATGGCAACAGCAATGTGTAACTTGTATAAAGTTGTACCACAGTAACTGTAAAATTGCACAAAACTTTTCATTTTTGAATGTGTGTTTAGTGTGTATGAACATTACACCGGATTTTCAAAATTATAGCAAAATTTTGTTTTCCTCGGCCAGTGACCCAATTTTATGTGCCCACAACTCCTCTTCCAACACATTATGGTTAGTAGGCAAGTAAATATACTTAGATGAGAAGTCATGGTGCATTACTAAAGGGAAAAAACACAACACTGTTTATAGGAATTCAGTGAACAATGAGTGGTGTGAAGCAGTCCAACTCGAAGCATTGATTATTTTCTAGAATAAGCACACCCTGAAAGGTTTCATTCAATTCATAGCCGCATGCAAACAGATGGATGGATAGATGGATAGATGGATGGATGGATAGATGGATGGATGGATGGATGGATGGGCTTTGCCATTGAAAATGTGCAAATGATGCACAAGTAAAAATACTGTATATATACACTGTGTAAAGCACAATATGTGAAAAGGGATGTGGGATATATATACATTTACAATATGGAATACATACATTGTATGCACAACTGTACAAAAGTTATATACAGTGTTGTCAGAAAATATGCCTATAATACCAACACTGCTGACAGAGAGATGAGTTAAGGATGAAAACGTTTCATATCAGTCTTGGATAATGAGACGTTTAAAAAAAAGACGAGAGAAACACACACCTGTCATCGTAGCAAAAATCCGCGTCCAGCGTGTTCAAGTACAGGAGCAGAGCCACAGCGCCGCACACCAACTCCCTTATCATTTCTTAATAAAAACAAAGCACAAAGAAAAAACGGACAACAATACGGGAAATATTAATTCTCGCCCCTATTAATTTCCCTCATTGTCTTCGTGCCAGATGAACTCTAATTTCTAATAGAAAGCGTTTCGACGCGAGCTGTAAAAGCGACACCGCGTGTTTATTTACGCGCACGCGGACGCGCTGGTTTTATAGACATCTATACAGGCGCACGCGCACGCGCACACGCAGCCGCGATTTACTGACCGCGTGCGTTGATTCACAGCCGCGCATGCGCACTGGGTGTATCCTCTGGCTATGAGGCTATGAGGTCCACTTGCATTTTAGTGTCGTCATGCATTATGCAGTGTAGTTAAGCAAATAATTATTTTTGTACTCTTTTTTTTTTCTTTCAATAACTGTACTATATCTCATATGTCAGTATTGCGTAGTATTTGATCAAATAAAAAAATAAGAGTCAAAGAAAATTATTATTTACATTTATTGCATTTTGCAGAAGCTCTTATCCAGAGCTACTTACAAAAGTGCTTTGAGTCTCTAGCAATGAATAAATCAACACTGGTTTGCTAAATTGCACAAAAAATAAATAAATAAATAAAAACCAGGAAAAGTGCTAGTTTCAGTGTTTTAGGAACAAGTAGGTCTTCACACATCACTTGATGATATCCAGCAACTCCACTGTTCAGACATCTAAGGGATGTTCATTCCACCACCTTCTCAGAACAGAGAAGAGCCTTGAAATATACTTACCTCTTACCCTGAGAGAAGGTGGGGCCAGTCAAGCAGTGCTATAGGATCTTAGGCAGCATGTGTAGTGTGAGGATTAATGAGGTCTCTGAGGTAGGAAGGTGCTGGTCCATTTTTGGCTTTGTAGGTAAGCATCAGTGCTTTGAATCTGATGCATGCAGTTACTGAAAGCCAGTGGAGGGAGCGCAGCAGTGGAGTTGTGTGGAAAACCCTGGGCAGGTTGAACACAAGTCGTACAGCTGCGTTTTGGATAATCTGCAGTGGAGCAATGGCGTTTAGAGGTAGACTGCCAGTAGAGAGTTGCAGTAGTCCAGTCTTGAAATCACAAAAGACTCAACAAGCACCTGAGCAGCCGGTGTGGACAAAAATAGTCGAATCCTTCTGATGTTGTAGAGAAGGACCAAACAATAACAAGTCACATCAGCAACATGTGAGGAAAATAGACCATTCCTCTATTATAAAATGTATAAGATCAGTTAAGACTAGCTAAAATATCTGATCCTTTTAAATATAAATCATTTAGTACTTTGAAAACCTAATGCAGCCCACTATGTGTGTATGCCTGTGTTTGTGTACACACAAGTATTAAACAAAGAAAAATATGTTAAGAGAAAATTTAAGAATGTGTGACAGGTTCTTCTGACCTGCATATGACCCATTTCTGCAACAAAAAAAACCCAACTTTTTTTATTCCCACAGAAAAAGGAAAAAAACATTTCGAGAGAATGTGATTCATGAACTATGATCCCTAAAGAGATATGCAATGTGAAATCTAAAGTATAGTGAAACAAAAACCTGTAACTTACATAATGTAGTCAGGTCTTACTTGATAGGCACAAAGGACAAAATGTGACAAAATACATAATGTTTAGCGAAAGAAAGAACAATTTTAGTCTACATTCAAGCCTCACAGCTGCAGGGCCCATGGTTCAGTCCTCAGCACAGGTCACTGCATGTATGTATTTTCTCCTGGATTTCCTTGTGAAAAATCTGCCAGCAGGTCAATTGCCTCTAGGTGTTAAATGTGTGCACATGACCTTTCATAAACCAACATCCCTTCCACCACGTATTCACGCCTCGCATCTATACTGAGAGACAGATCCATTCTGAATCTTGTTTATAACCTGCCTGTTTTTCCCTGCCTGTGTTCTTTCTCTGCATTTATTCTCTTGTTTTAAAATGTTTTTTTTTGTTTGTTTTTTTTACAGTAAAACCAGCTTGTGCAATTACTGCCTCTACAAGATGACAATAAAGTGACACTTATCCATACTTTCCATAATGTCTTTGAGTTTAAGTTAAAATTATTGTAATGAAATCATCTTTGTCTATACAGTGATCAGTTACAATTATCCATATATGTCTCATTTTAGTCATTTTTTCCCTAATGGGTGATTAATTTTGCAGTGAAAACTATAAATTATAATCAGCTGTGCCACAGATTTGAGCCGCTTCCTCTCAGAAATAACACTAACTCCATTCAGCCCAATGTTAAATGAGTTAAGATCTGCTGTTGACAACAACTAAGAGCCAATAAGCTTTTTTTTTTATTTTATTATTTTTTTTTTATGGCATTTGTTTGGCACCGAGGCTCATCAGTTCTTAAACCAAATCTTTCCTCTTATTTCTTTTTACTTCCCCTTTCCCTGATTACTTAACTGGCATGTTCATTAATCATAAAACTGCAAGCTAGAAACATTCAGATTGAGCAGAACTGAAGACTTTGTGTACTCCATTCCTAACCTTCACATTCACAGCTGTAAGATAGAAATGTTTGAATTTCTTTCCCTTTAATCATAAAATAATAGTAAGCTGATTGTACTGAAAGTAAACGATTTGGAAGCTGGAATCTTCTATTAGCCACACATGTTTAAAACAGCTGTCTGGGGATCATCTAAACAATAGGCAACTAAAACTGAAGTTAGCATTTTATTTAATCAATATAACTATGTTTAGATGAACTTCCACCACAGTGTTGTTAATTTTCTATAACAACCCCGCTTGGAGAGTAATGCCAGCTGTTCAGTAAAATGACAAATTTCTATTAATGTGCTCTTTCAAGTGCCTAATTTTTCCCATAGTGTCCAACAAATATGATCAATAAAAAAAATTGTTTTTCAGCAAAACACTTTCCAGCACAGGCTCTCCCTTTTAGTTATGCTATCATAGCTAGCTACATTGCTGTATTATAACAGGTAGAAGTTTAGAAGTAACTGTTTTTACCACATCGTTATATTCCTTTCCTAATGCTACCGTAATTTTCTGTGATCTCATTACCTAACATTGACAACACTTCTTATGTAACCCTTTATTTATCAGATTATGGTTGTTATTGGTTGAATTTCTCAATTTTGAAGTATTTTTGCGAAAATGCATTGATGACATTAATAATTTAACAATATAACAACACATTTTCATTCTTATCTTCTTTCTAGTCTTTTTTTTTTACAGTTTTTCTTGAGTTCAGCCAACCTTTCTGTTTAGTCTCAAGTTCTTGACTGTTTGTTGTGTCTAGTCACATGTTAAAGAATAACAAACTGCTAACCCCAAATTTAGCATTCTCCCATTTCACAGAACAGATAAGTCATTATTAACAGATGTTATTTTGCCCGCTGCTAATTTGTAACTGATGTTTACCAACCTTTACCTACAGTACGCACAAATCCTGAGAATATGTAGTTTATTAGGCACTGTGATATGTTTTGTGATTGTTTTCTGCACCACATTCTTAATCCGAATATTACATTTAAACAGGAACGTGTTTATGACTTTTTATATTGAAACATAATTAATATCTTCATAAGACACGTTGCTTGGAAAATGAGATAAATACTATTACAACAATAACATCAATAGTAGTGTTGTTAAGGTTGTTTCATTATTGAACAGGCAGATGTTTCACTAGTCATTGTTAGGAAACGGGATTAACTCGGGAAATAGCCAACCATAACCTGAAACACATGTTCATATTGGCTTCATGATAATTTAACAACATTTAAACATAAAAGATGAAAATTAGCTTATTCTTCCAACAGAGACAACAGCGCTTAATCTAATAATGAGTATGGAAGCACTCCACTAAACTGTTATTTTTAGTTCTTGTTTCTTTTAACTATTGGGGAAAGGTGTTTGTGTGCTGATTTTGCTGTTCATGCTCTGAATGAGTGATTATTTTCAGATGGAACTCATCATGTGTTGTTTTGGACAGATGGGGTGTGTGTATGTGTTGTGTGATTACTCCAACATCCCTGCATCCTGTTTGCCCCACTGATGATGGGTCATCGATAGAAAAGACAAATTGCACCTCTCTTGCGTTCCAACTTCCCCCTGACTTTCTCATTCCCATACGGTGCCTTTTTAAAGCACTGATTCCTGATAAGCAGCGTTACATGGCTCTGATAGACTTCCTCCTCCTCTGCTTCCTCTGGCCGGAAGCTTATTGCGCTCCCCCGCCAAGTTTCATGGGATCAGTTCCTTGGGATCACAGAGGGCATTTCAGAGTACAAAAAACAGTGTCCTTTAATTACCTACAAAAATAATAGTGAAATGTCTGTATTTTTTTTTTTTTTTACAATCTTGTTGAATTTTTAAATCAGATCTAATCAGAGCAGCAATCCTTACAGTAGTCCTGCATATAATTTAAAGCAAATTACATTTAAATATATAAACAATAATACTATTATTTGACAAAGACATTGTTTGGTAAGAAGAATTAGTCTCCACTTGCTGTTATTTGGAACAACCAGTAAGCATGGAAAAATCTTCAGTAAAGAGACACATATTTAGTTGTTAATTAGGAACAAAACAGCAGTTCGTGTTCTGCAGATGCATTATTTAGCATTACATGCAACAGTTCCTGTTATGAAAAAACATTCTTCCTCCTCTTCACTTCAAAGGATTCCATTTTCTCACACCATCATTTTAAAACTGGAAATTGGAAACAATAAGGAGATTGAAAAAAGGAATTAGATTGTTTCCCTTGGCATTGCTAATTCCACGGAAGAGCCTGCTTACACTGCATCATGACATCAGCTCCTGTATGTGTTCCTGATTTAGCAACAAGTTAGGAAATTAAAAACTACCGCTCTTCCGCTCAATGGCGGTGATTTTACACATGAGAATGCCTATATACCTGTTTTCAAGTAATTATTAGTTTTTGTCTTCATGGGAAAACACTGCAAATCTAACTGAGCTATGACAACTTTATAAGAGAGATGACAGGGGTGATATTGGCACAAGCGTGTGTCTGCCAGGCATTGGTAATTATGAGGTGTTCAATGCCTTAAGGACCACACAATAGAACATACCAAAGCATGATTAGCTTGATTTCTACTGTGAGACTGACCATAGCCTGAAAAGATTTCTCTAGCACATGTGCAATGTGTCAAAACTTGAGTCTTGACCTTTTCACAGCACAAACATCCCAAAGAGAGCTGCATTATCTCTGAGTCTGCTGACGGATATGTGAACTACAGTGTGATGAATGAGTATGTTGATGGAAGCAGCAGAGGAAACAGCAAGAGTCATAACACGAATAACAATAGCAGCACTTAGTACAAAGTCCAACAACATCCAAAATTCAGCAAAGGAGTGTTTTTTTTAACCGTACACAGGGTAATGGAGGTTTTGAAAGTTTAAGAGGCAGAATTTTCACGGTGCCAAATACATTCTGGATCACCCTTCAATATGAAAGGAATACGTGACAGACATTAATAACATAGGGTTAGTGTGCATTCAAATAATGTGGATGTGATGTATGGTCAAAGTTGCACAATTGTCTAATTTTTATCTCAAAACATCCATTTATAGCTATTACAACACAAGCAGCAATAAGAACCAACTTTAAATTTGTGGATGTCACAACATAAATCTTACACTATATAAACAGTTTGTAGACAACTGACTATTCATATGTTTTATGTACATCCTATTCCACAATTAGCCCCTAATTTGCTGTTTTAATAAATTCCACTCTTCTGGGAAGATGTTCCACTAGATTTTGGAGGATATTTGTGCTAAGGGCCTTAGTAACATTTTGTACTGATGTAGGGTGAAGAGACCTGAGGTGTGCTCATAGTTTCAATTTATCCCATAGGGGTTGAAGGATTGAGGTCAGATCTCTATAGCAGGCAATTTAAGATGTTCCACACCAGCCCATGTAAACCAAACTTCTTCAAACTGGCTTTATGCACAGGGGCATTGTCATGTTGGAACCGGTTTGGGTCTCCAAGTTCTAGTGAAAGGAAAATGTAATGCTAAATGCATCGAAAGACGATTGTGTACCTTTAACTTTTTGGTAACCGTTTGGGGAAAAAGCACATATGGCTGGAAATGTCAGGTGTCAAAACTTTTGTCCATATAGTGTAACTGATAATGGATTAAAATAATGTGGCATTTTTTATTAAATAATATTGGTAATTGATGGCAAATTGCTGTGGTATAAGAGGAAAAAGACTGGTATTGGAAAATTTTCAATAAAAATTGTAATCTGCACTTCGGACTGTATCACTACCCCATGATGGATTATTTAGTCATAACTAGACACCGGCGTTTTATTAAAATCCTTTAACTACTTTTATATGTGGATTAACTCATTTTTTCCAAACCTACCATCAATAAAGACTTAGATCAGTAAATCTAAAAAAATATATGATGGTAAATCCAGGAAAGCTCAAATAATAATATTTTTTTTGAGCAGATGATTTTCGTATTCATAAACACATTTGGCTCAAATCTATCTGGGCTCCACACTGCGAAAATGCGATTCAAACAGAGAACACAAAAGATCTTTTTGGATTAGATTTCAAAGAAAAGATTAGATATGTGTGCCTGGGATCTGATATGGATTAATATCTCACATATGTGAAAACTGCTTTGGGAAAATCTGCATGCTTGTGTTAACATGGACATATCCGTTTCCCTTTCATTCACCCTTAGTTTTTTAACCCTGTTTAACTCAAACTTTATTCTGGCATATGTTCTGGGTTAGAGTTAGAATGAATAAATAATATCAGAAAAGATAGAAACCAGGACTTGCTTATGATTAAATCATTATTATATAAACAAATACAGATTCATAAGCATGACAATGTTTTTATTTGAGAAATGGCATTTAGGACATGTATGTACTAAATAAAATATCAAATAAAAAAATTGGAAGTGTAATTAAAACAATAATAGTGCTACAATAAAAAGGGCTTTATAATGCACCAGGCTCCTTCATTCCAACAATAGCGTAACATCTGGGGGACAGGAGCGGGTTGAAGAGCTGCACCAGGGCGGAGTAGAACACATTTTCCTGTTAAAACATATAATTTAATGTACAATTAATATTTTAGAAAGGCACATGGACATGTCTTTATCTGTAGATGAAGGTCAGTCATCAATAGATTGTCCCAGGCTGCTGAAAAGCTGACATATTGCAGTATTTCTTTACCTGTTCCTTCAAGTAACACAGACGGTCCAGCAGGATAAGTCCTTCAATACATGGAGCCAATATCACCTTTAACTGAGAGGAAAAACATCAAACAAATCCCTTATTTTTTGTGTTTGCTTTTCTAATATACTGTACAGTTCATCTAGTTTAAGTATAGTGTATCAGTAAAGATTTATTTACAAAACCACATGCCTGCTAATTCTTTGTAAACACAGACAGAGTCGTCTTTCCCAACTTTAGCGACAGAATTGGGTTTGGAATGTGAGCTTGATTTGCTGTGTTTAGACTTTTTTTTTTTATTATGCACAATGCTGAACTTTTACTTTCTTGGTTTTTGAATATTTACAATACTAAATCTTCTGTTCATTTCTAATTTTAAACTGGAAAAAAACAACATATTTTCTTTTACTTTTTCACCCCAGTGTAGATACAGTACTTTAAGTACTTTGTGTCTATGACTTCCTATTAAACAGTCCAGGCTAAAATCCCTGAAATAGAGCTTACCATGTTGAAAGCCACCATCTCATTCATCCTAGAGATGTACAGGTCATGGTAACTCTCAATCACACTGTCTGTTAGCTGATGAAGAATTAGAAAAAAAGAAAACTTGGATGTCAGAAGCAAACCCTAAAACCAACCATGGAAAATGCATAAAAATCGCATTTGAACTGGTTTGCAGAATGAAATTTAGTTCAGTGTAACTTTCATCCTTCGAAATAAACATGAAAGCTCATTAAATGTTCAGTTTAGGAACAGAAATATAACAGGATTATTATAAAATCTAGATTATAATACTGTAAATCTGACAAAACAGATTTAAGGGTTTAAGTTCAAAAAAGGAAAAAATAGTTGTACGTCTCTTTCATTTTCACCACTGCTGACCTTTAATTCGTCCAGTTCTAGTTTCCTGAGAGCTCTTCTCACGTAGTCCACAAATGAGGACGCTTTGGAATAAACGTTCCCAACTCGCCTCTCACTGCAAAAAAGAATGATGTTGCGCTGTGCCATTGGTTGCATGAATTATAAGATGGGTACAAATAAGCCATGTTTGCAGCTGTTGTAAAATCCGAAATTATTCAATATTTGCTCAAAATAGACATGATGCAAATGTTTGCACTAAAATGCATATATACATAAAATCTCATATTATAAATACCTCTTATGGGCATCATAGTGATCCTGTAAAATAACATGAAGAACTGCCCGGTAGAAGAGCGATTCCATAGGAAGCTGAGAAGAAGAGGTGAAAAAAGTAATATATATATATTGAGTTTAAATATAAATGGCAATTAATTATAAAGGTATAAATATTTATATGCTTCCCCTCGGCTATAAGGCTAAGACTGGTATTCCTTATAGTTCTTTTTACTGTCACACTAAATCTCTTTTCATTTGTTTAATGGAACCATGAATTGATTTAATGAGTATACTCACCCCTCCTCCAACCGTCACCCTCTCCATAGCCTAGAAACGAAAGAAGAGAAAAAAAGGATAGAAGCTTGTTTTCTAACCCACATGGTTTGTAAGGTATTATGTCGCTATGACTGGATCAGGAATCGGTCAATAAGAAATATGGACATATCTTAACCCAAGTTAAAGGTAACAACTCATGTTTATTAAAACTTACGAGACATGCAGACATTCTGGCATTCCGCCCACAGAAGCACGCCTGCTCCATGAGATATCGGCTCATGGGAAATCCATACACACCACTTTCACACTCTGGTCACGGTAGGCAATTCATGAAATAGATATAGAAGATAATCAGAATGAACAAATCGCAGTTTATAGTTCAACTGTTCCCATGCCTCAAAAATGTAACGTTATAATCAGGAAGATAGCTTGTAATACATTATTGCTATATTGTAAAAAATAAAAAAAAGGCTTGAAGGTCAAACCCAGCTTTTGCTAAAGAGTGTGGCAGAGTTATTTCTCGTTATAATCTGAAGTATAGTGAGCCAATCTGACTGCAATATTTATGATGCTGAAGCACAAAATATATTAAACGTTCATGAGAAACTTTGTGGCATGCAGAATGGGATTCCCTATCTAATACTTCATAAGACTCCATGAGATGCTCCACTCTATTAGATGCTCTAGATGCACCATGAAACAGTTCATCAAAATGTTCCATGAGATGCAACATGAGACAGTCTATGAAATGCTCTATCAAAGACTCCATGAAACAGTCCATATGATGTTCATATAATAAAATGTTCCATGACACAATCCATTAGATGTTCCATGAGCAAGTCCATAAGACACTCCATGAGATGCTTAATGGGACAGCCCAGGAGATGCTATTTGAGACACTCCATAAGCTGGTCCATGACATGCCTCATATGATGCTCCAAAAGATGCTCAATTTAGATAATGAAATGTGCCACAAATCCATGGAGAGTCTATTATACATTCTATCAGATAGTCCCTTATATTCTCCCTAAGTTGGACCATGTGAAACACTATGAGATACTCTGTGACGTGCTTCGTGAAACACTCTGTAAGACGGCCAATAAGACATTTAATAAAAGCCATAAGCAAAGTAGAACTGAGACTTCTTTCTACTGTAACACAAATCAATGTCCTCAAGCCTGATATTATTTAAACTGAGGAGCTTCATTGTACAACTCCTTGAGAGGCTTTATAAGGTCAGGAATAGCAGAAATGTGAGCTGAACATCACAGCACTGGTCTCATTAACTCTGTTTTCGCTTTCTTCTTTGGTGATGTTGTTGTTGGCTCGTCTAAAGCTGTGCTCACATTAATGGAATTAAGTTGTTTTAGTAAAGACAAAGCTGCTAATGGCAGAATTCCTTTCAATGCAGTATAAAATCCTTAAGTTTTAACAAAGAAAGGGCAGCATCCAACCTGTTCAACAATAACCAACAATAACCAAATGGCTGCTTGGGTTACAATCTTTTCTATTTTACCACTGTAAATTTCCCACACTGTCAATGTCATTGTTGTTATATTAGTTTAATGTGTAACATATAAGCAAAATATAAGCTTAAATAACAGGTCAAATTATTTGTATAGTGAAGTCTAATGTACTTAATAAAACATGACTGTTTAACAGCCTTTTAACATTTAATTTGTCTGATAAGGCAGTATATTTTAAATTAATAGTAAGATTAGGAAATTCTGGATCAAGTCTGGAAACCCTGCATCAAGTATTTCAACATATTCACATATTATTAAAAAAAGAGTTGGTCCTGATTACTGGATCACAGCCACTTGGCTCCTAAAGTAACTGCAATGCTGTATAATTGGACTCCTTTAACTGTGTGTGTGTGTTCAGTGCTGAAAAAGCTCATACCATGTCCATCTTCATCAAATTTCTCAGAGAGGAGGTGGTAACAACAGCCCACGCTGCACACGGCCCGAAGCTCCTGTTTGGCTTCAAACATACGCAGGGTACTAGGAGCCAGATCTCCACATGTATGCAAGCCCACCATGACTGCATCCTGAAAAAATGAGAAGCCGAGAGAAAGACAGAGACAGAGACAGAGTGAGAGCGATTTGGTTTAGTCGTCAGCGTACAGCGTTTGCTTCAGAGGACCAACAGCGTATGCACCTGAAAGTGTCATTCCTGAGCCCCTTACTATTATATCACATTAGAGGTTTAGATGTGGTCACATGGGTGGCACAGATAAGCAGCTATCATCTTTCATATAAGTCATAATATAAGTTGTCACTGTCCTCTAATCTCAAAATATTTTGACAATTCTAATGATTTAAGTCTTTTGTGGTAAAATTACCAGCATTGCCATCTCACATCTCTGTTCTCTGAATCTCTCATTTAAAAAGATCAATTAAACCAAAAGTCTTAATATGCAACCAAGAAACATTGCCACATGCAGCTTTCCACACAAGCCCTTGTTTTACATGTTCCACCCTCCGGAAGGTTCTAAGCATGACCTCAACCTTTTAATCACAGAATCCAAACATTGTAATTAAGAGAAAGTCTGCTGAAAGTCTGCTTTTGCTGGTGGAACATTGGCCAAACCTCACCTCCAGCTCTGTAATAAGTTTCCTGAGCTCTGTTTCGGCTGTAACGTAAGACGTCAAAGGCGAATACAGGTTTTTGTTGTCACTCTTGCCTTTTCCATTCCGTGCCTTCCTTTCGAGGTTCTCTCTCTTCCTCCTCTCTCTCTCCTCTGCGCTCAGCTGGCTGGAGGGAACCCGAGGGAAGGATTGCTCCACAATGTCAGGTGCCAACGCTGTGAAAAAAGGGTTCTCTAAATCCGTATTTGTCGGTTCTGATGGTTCTCTGGTGCCGCTCAGGTCTGAGAGAGAAGTATCTTTTTGATCTGGTGATAAAGAGCACTGTGCTTCGGCCATGTCTATTTGTTCTCTCTCTTTCGCACCATTCTTCTCCTCCTCTTCTTGCACTTGAAAAGTGGGAATCTGATGGTCTGGCATTCTCTCTTCTCGTTCATCAGCATTTTCCCATCTGTCTCTTGTTTCTTCATTTGGAACTTCATGGTTGCTACTGAATTGAACATGCTTTTGGTAGGCTCTGGAAAACTTCTTCAGTTTTCTGTTTCTCTCTTGAGCACCACGAGTGTTTGTGCTGGAGCAGTCGATGCCAAACACCTGCAGGTTGTACTGCATGGAGAGGAAAGAGCACAGGTAACCTTTACCTGAGCCCACATCAATAACCTGAGAAAAACAGAGCACATAATACAGGTATAAAGAAAATTATTAAATTAAAAATTAAATTAAATAAATTAAGCAAAGGTTTATTTTCCCTGTCAGTGCATAATTTCTTTTCCACTATGTGAATTTTGTGTGTTTTTTCTGGTTGCTATTTAAATTTGTTTTTGGTTGCAGAAGAACGAAAGTGTGGGTTTCATTTTCTTATCATGATTCCATAGCAAAAGGAAAAAATATATTTTTTAACCTCAAACTTATTTCAGTGAATCAGCATATTGTAATGATGTCTGCATGTCATCAACATTCCTTAAATCAAGAACTACTACAGTTTTCTTAGTATACTACTATACACATTTCCATGCTATTTAGGATATTTTATTATTTCAATATTTAAAATATATTTTAATATTGGCATTAGTGCCTGTCAAGATAGATAAACAGATCACTATATTCACCCCAGAGGGAAATACTTGTATTTCTAGCAGCACAAAACAGCACTAAAGCAATTTTCTAATTAAAAATGGAAAGAGAATAAATATATAGATATACTGTATAATTTATTATATACTGTATAAGTATATAAAGAAGAAACAGATATGATATGTATGATATGTGATGTGGTAGTGCAGTATATTACTGATACATTAGCAGATTTGAGGTAATTAAGGCTATAAAAAAATTAAAGCTATAGTGAAAAGGCTTGCATTCTCTTTCACACTTGAAAACTGCATCCACGTTCCAGGTTTAACCCTAAACCAAATGCCCTGAAGTCAGAAAATTCTATTAAAAAAGCTTCTCCACACCAAATGTCCAAATGTGATTTGGACTGTCCAGATTACAGGAGGTTTCTTACCTGTTTGACTTTGCAGCATCTGGATAAAGCAGCCACCACTTCAGCCATAGCGGGCACCTCATGAGCCTTCTTAGAGCTCATGAACTCATCAGGTAGCAGAGGTTCTTCTGACTTTCCATCTGAAACACAACACACACATTTACATCCACATTAACCACCTATCAGGCAAACATTATAACATTATAAGACATAATATTGTGTTGCTCCCCATTTTGCTGCCAAAACAGTTCTGACCCATCGAGCATTAACACCATTAACTTCTTCAGCAATTTGAGCTACAGAAGTTCATCTGTTGGATCGGACCACACGGGCCAGCCTTCGCTCCCCACGTGCATAAATGAGCCTTGGCCCCCCCCCCTATGACCCTGTCGACGGTTCACCACTGTTTCTTTCTTGGACCATTTATGATAGATACTGAACACTGCAGCCTGGGAACACCTCACAAGAGTTTTGGAGATGCTCTGACCCAGACGTCTAGACGTCACAATTTAGTCCTGGTCAAACTCACTCATAGCCTTACGCTCGCCCATTTTTCCTGATTCTAAAACGTCCACTTTGAGGAAAAAATGTTCGCTTGCTGCCTAATAAATCCACCCATTAACAGGTGCCTTGATGAAGAGATAATCAGTGTTATTTACTTCATTAAAATATAATGTTCATGTCATAATGTTGTAAATTGGGTTGAAAGAGGCAGATGTAGAGGACCCCCCCTACATCTACCCCCTGTATGGAGACAGATGATCCGCTGTGGGGACCCCTAATGGGAGAAGCCGAAAGAAGAAGAAGAAGAAGAATGTCATAATGTTATAATCTTATGCCTGATCGGTGTTTACTATATATATATATATATATATATATATATATATATTATATATTATATATATATATATATATATATATATATATAGATGTTGTATATATATATATATATATATAGTTCCTAGGAACACATTAGATTTTGCTTTTTTGTTCAAAAGCTTAAGGCTTTTATACTGCACTGAGAGGAATTCTGGCATTTGCAGATTTGTCTTTATTGAAACTACTTACTTCCAATGTGATCACAGCTTTAGAAGAGCCAACAAAAGCATCAACAAAGAAGAACATGAAAACATACTTTATGAGACCAACGCTATGCGGTTCACCTCACATTTCTGCTATTCCTGACCTCACGAAGCCTCTCTTAAGCGTTAAGTTTTAAACAAGATTCATGCACACGTAAAGGAATTGCACAATGATGTTACTCAGTTTAAATAATGTCCAGCTTGAGGACATTGTGATTTGTGTTTCTGTAGCAGTTTCTGTACAGGCACAGTAACCTTCGGTGTCTCGCCCCATCACTCTCAGCGTCTCCATCAGTCTCTGCCGCTGCACACAGACTCCCAGGCCTGGCAAAGAGTGTGCTTCGGCCGCTCTCAGCAGAGCTGGCACATCCACGAGCTTCTTACTAACATCACAGAACCCATAAGTAGTGTTCACTATAAAAATGAAGACATTAAAAAACACAAACACTGAGATCAGATAAGCATTTAAGTCAGATTCCCTGCACAAATTGTTTAATATTTTATTTTCCTTGTTCCTTATATATATTATTTTATTATTTGGTTGTTCTTGTTTTATTGCACCAGCACACCATAACAAATTACTTGTACAAGCAACTGATAATACTTGGCAATAAAGCAGATTGGACTGTGTATAATATCAGTGGGCTAAACAGTTGATCTTGCCTTTTGGCGCCCCCGTGTGGTGACAGCCGGAATTGACAGCAGTTAAAACCTCCTCGGGATCCATACCCATGTACGCACGCCACACATCGCGTGTGTAGAAATCTACCGTGTGCGCGTTTGCGATGCGTAATGCCACGGAAAGGAAACGGCGCACCTCGTCGATCTTTTCCTTTAACGAGTCAGTGGAGATGCTAGAAAACGCCATTATGCACTGAAACACGCCAGAACGGTTTCTGACGTATTAGACACGCAGCACAACGATGACGTTTACAGTTCATCAGACAGAGCTAGTTGGTCACAGATACAACATTAGGTATAACTGGCAGATATACTGAAGCCAATAAATATGCATATGTACAATAGAAAATGTATTTGCAATATAATTGTTTAATGCTATTAAGTCCCTGCCTGCAATGGGAGTATTTACCGTCCCGCTTGATTACTAATGTCTGCGGGCCGCACCTACGTCATAACTATGCGACATCTCACGGCATGGTTTGACTGTGTATGTGTGTTTATGTTGAACATTCAGTGATTTAAACTATTTGGAAATGGCACCCGTGAATCCACATTTAAAAGGAAAAGCTTCATTCAAGGGGAAAAACACGAAGATAAATAATGCAGATCGTCATCCGTCAGCGGCTCATAAAAAGAAGAAAACGTGGAATCCGGGGAATAAGTTTTTTCAGGGAAGTTTACAAGAAGGTATGAATTCACTGTTTATTTGGTTTTGGTTTGAGTTTTTTTTTTTTTGCCAGGTTGCAACCAAAAGCATTTTATTAGATTAATTATAACACTGTCAAAATAAACTGTTTAGTAAATTAAAGTAAACTTGTAACCAAATCAAATCAAATAGAGCTACATTGTAAAAGTGTATTATTTCGTATAAATTTACAACATATTTACCACCTGTAACATCTATATGCAATTAAAAGCTATTACATAATATTTATGCTTTTGCAACTAATGGCTGGTCAAAAGGAATTAATGGTACACACAACTGTGAGTATAATTATACACCAAATAGAAACATGCACTTTTTTATTTTGCACTTGCATATTGAAAGACACTCAGTAATAAAAGTGAATTGTGGATTGTGCTGTGCATTTACATTTTTAACTAGTTTATGGAGAGTCCGTTGTGTTACTTATTGGGTAGATAAAGTGTTTGGGGTTTTATGGCAGTAATCAAATTGAAAAAGTTTTTTCTTTTGTTCATTGTGTAACAGTTGTATAAAAACATTATTATATAATAAAAAATATAACATTGAAGAATCCTCCCAAAAAACTATAAAAAGCAGCAGGATCCTGAGGAACAGTTTGAGCCTTTTTGTTTGCAGATCTAATTGAAAGATAATTTATGTCAATATTGCTACTGTTAATATTAATAGCAATAACATCAGAAATACAAGAATATATTTTATGTGATAAAATATGTCCAAGTTACACACCAATATGGCCTTGCTCATAAAATGCTTTAAATGCATTAATTTCATTTATTTATGTTTATTATTGTAGGTAAGGGCTTTGCCTTCCAGAGGAAGCAAAAAGTACAACAAGAATACAAGAAAATTCTGCGAAAGGAGAAATGGAGAATAAAGGACTCCAAGCTGAAGCTAGAAGAGGAATACCCAGAGCATCTGAAACACCTTTACTTGGCCGAACAGGAGAAACTGATCAAAGAGGAGCAGCTGAACAGAGCTCGTAGGAGAAAAGGAAGAAATGTTGATGCAGAAGAAGAGGAGGAGGAGTCTGTCCTTTCTAGCTCAGTCACAAGCCCTGAGAACTCTGCTGCTTCATTAAATAAAGAACCACAGACATCACAGATTGAGAGGTCTGTCTTCAACAAAACTCGTATCCACTGTGCACAAAAACGCCAGAGGTGCCGATATGGTTATGGTTTAGCTCTAGGGTTTACCTTTTTCATTTTAAATCAGTCATAATTTATTATTTTACTGTGATTCCTAGGGTGTTTTTTTGTAATTAATGAAGTGCTCTGCAGATTTGTCAACAATTGAAATAGATTTTTTTTTAAAGAAATGGGAAGTGATATTTTTTTTATTACATTATGGTTAGATTTAAGCCATATTTCTGCAAAGACAAATAATTAATTATCAAAACCTGCATTTGAGTTCAACCAAGTGTTAAACCTGTTCTAATATTTTTATATATGTCATAAATGATGCCCTTTAGTTGTAGCAAACCCTGTGTTTGTATATTAACATTTCCATGATGTGCCAACAGTTCTGTTCAGGATCAACTCAGGAAAAATAAATGGAAGAAAATGTCTTCTAACCAGAAGATGATCGAGGAGTATAAAAGGAAAAACGAGGAGCGAGAACGGAAAAAAGAGGTGAGAAAAATGAATGGTTTAGTACATGGCTTCTGTGTTGTTAAGCCCTGCAGCATAAATACATTTCACTGTTGGCATTTTAGGAATACTTGAAAGACAAAGCACAGAGGGAGGAGGCTCTGAAGAAGTACAAGGAAAAGAAAATGGCCACATATCAGCTGCTGAAGAAGAAAACCAAAAAGGGTCAACCAAACCTAAATCTGCAGATGGAGCTGCTGCTTCAGAAAATCCAGGCCCAGCGGAAATAACCGGAACGCTTGCAAACTTAGAACTTTGGCAGACATTAAGAGAGACCTGGAAATGTGTTAAAATTACACAGACTTAAAAAAGAGTAATATGTGCAGCATGTCTGGATTACTCTTTCTGTGATTCTTACTGTACAAATCAGCAGATGGGGATGTCCTTTTTGTCTATGAACTGCTTAATGCAGTTGTGGTCAAATATGTAATTGTTTGATTTTTTATTTCTTTAATAAATGTGCAGTTTATTATAATTTTATGATGTCATATTTTATGAAAACGAAGCTACTGTGATTTGGGACAATGTGTGTGCTTTTTGTCTGTTTGGCAATAAAACTACACTTACAACTACAAAACTACACAAATAACTCAAAGTGGAAGTTTACTGGCGTTAATTCTCCTGTTGGATTTCAGAGACTCTTGGCAGACCCACGATGGGTTCCGCTTAATGCTCTCCAAAAAGTTGTTTTAATAGATTTAATAAGGAACCTAAAAGGTGCTTAAGAAAAAAAAATAGTTTTGTGTGTTTATTTCAACTGAGGCATAAAGATCACTGGTTCCCAAGGCGCCGCTTTCTTGCTTATTGATTGGTTGGTTGGTTGGTTGATTGAGTGAGTTTGTATTACATCAATAGAAATCACAAGCCGGCATTGTGAAAGTTATTGTATATTATTTATAGTTATTGGCCTAGTGACCTGGTCCCTTGAATGAGTTTGATCTGATGGAGAACAATACGTAATGTAAAAAAACAAAACAAAAAAAAACTAAAAAAAATTTGACAATGTTAAGATAAATCTGTACTGAAATGGAATTGATAGTTTTGAGATCTTTTACATATATTTGTATCTATGTATTAGATATATTCGTAATACACACAATAATCACGACATTTTATGACTTGTTGAATCATCGAGTGGTGTGAAAGTTCTGAAAAATTTTGTTGTTCTTGATGCGCATGTCCATACACACTGAATAGTAGAGTAGAACAGTGAAGAAGCCCCCAGTCAGATGGGGAATTAGGGCTGTTCTTGTACACTAGTTAGCGCAGGTGTTTGTTGTTTAGGACTTGGCCACTATCATGACTCGGGGGTAAAAATGAGGGCAGTGGGTTTTCGTCACTATGGAAACCGCGAAGCTGCGACCGCGAGCTAGACTTGTGTTCTCGTGCAGGCTTGTAGTCGCTGAAGACCACCATGGACAGAATAATGAATCTGAGTGATGAGTAATAAATATTAGACACTAATGTAATGGGATACTTAGTTACTTTATATTGTAAGTTCGAATACATTATTTTTGTAGCATTTATTTAATTCATTAGTAATTTGATCTTTAAATTGCAATAAGGTAAGTTGACATTGTGTGTGTGTATATGTGTGTATATATATGTGTGTATATGTGTGTGTATATGTGTGTGTGTGTGTATATATATACACAATGTCAACTTACCTTATTGCAATTTAAAGATCATATATATATATATATTATATATATAATATATATATATATATATATTATATGTGTGTGTGTGTGTGTGTGTGTGTGTGTGTGTGTGTGTGTGTGTGTTTATATAAATAAATTCATGAAATTGCAACTGTGTAAACAAAATGTACATAATGTTTCACTCGACTTTCAATACTTAGTAAGAATTATTTTTTATACATTTATTTAAAACATTTATTGAGCCAACTTTTGGCTGAGACATCATGGTAAAATGTACAGACCAGCAATAAACTCATTCAGAATAATTCAGAAAAAAAAACTCTAACATTAGTCTTTCCTTTCAGTTAATCCACCCACCATAGTGTGTCATGTCTTTCATATTCTTTCAGCTTTCGTCACATATTACAGGAAATTTAGCAGTTTAAGACCACGCAAGCCACTTCCTGTTGCCCCTTCTGTAATGAGGTAGGACTTTCATGAAAAGGTAGGTTTCCTTTTCTCATAAGTCATTTAATGAGACGCTTTAAACATTTCAAATGTACCCTATGTGAAAGTTTTTTTATTATCTTGCCTGGCTTGTTCAGATATGCCTGAATCTAAGGAAGAAAGAAATACAAATATGCAAATCTTCATTCCAATGACATCATATTTTTCACATCTATCCTTTTTGTCGATATGCAATTTGTATATCATAAAAAATATCCAATATTATCCATAACTTCGTTATTTGCTGTGTCACATCTGCGTGGTTGTACTAGTAGAAAATGTGCAGGGCAGCATTGCAGAATTAGTAGTGCAGCATTTAGTAAGAACCACAAGAAGATTTCACAAGGTGATGAGGCAATACCTAACAGACAGAAACTGATGCATGTTTCATTATTCTGTAGAGCCTGAGAGAGAAACGGCGCAAAATGAGATTTCGGATTCTTTAAAACAACGTCCTTTGTAGTGGATTATATCAACTTCAACTATATCAACTTTTTATTATGACATCTTGCATTAATAGATGTCGGTTAGGGAGTGGGAAGTATGTCTGCGCTCCTGAATCAACAGGCCATGAAATTCGGCAATAAACCTGAACCTGAAATGATGAAAGGTCTGGAGAGAAGGGGCTCAGACTTGGAACCTGCTTCACTGCTGGAGAAGATTGATGAATTCTTCCAGACCTGTGACAGTGAGGGAAAGGGTTACATAACACCCACTGATATGAGGGTAAAGAGCAAGAATTTATTAGTGATTCATGTGTGTGTGTGTGTGTGTGTGTGTGTGTGTGTGTGTGTGTATATATATATGTGTATGAATTGTTTCCTATGTTGCTTTTTTATTATTATTTGCTTAAGATAGCAATGAGTATAATTGCAAGTTTGTTTATATTTATAATACTATTTTGTTCTATTGTATTTGATGTATTATTTAATTTTAACCAATAATATTTGTAAATATAATTTATATATAATTGACTATCATTTATTTATAATTATGCTTAAAATTTCCATTATTTGAGAAAAAAGTAAAGAATTGCATGCCATTGTGTGCATATGTTCCTTTCAGAGGTTGAGCAAAGAATTACCACTCTCTGCAGAAGAACTGGAGAATGTCTTTGACTCATTAGACTTGGATGGAAATGGCTACCTTACTCTAGAAGAGTTCTCCTCGGGATTCAGTGAGTTTTCAAAAAATGACTGTTCATACTACAATAAGATGAACCTACTGATACCAATAGTGAATGGTTTTATTCTCTGAAATGCTTTCAGTGGATTTTATAAGCCCTGATTTTGTGTCTGGATAAAGAATTTCTGAGGAAAAACCTAATGTGAGTGTATTCTCTGTTTGTCCAAGGCAAATTTCTGCAGGGACGTAGAATGAGCCAGACAGCTGATCAGCTCACAGGTCTGTCAAAGGACTATCCAGAAGTTCTATATCAGAACGATCCACAGGATTATGAGGAAGAAAGACACTTCAACACACTGATGGAAAGCCTAGGCACTAGCAAAATCTTTGAAGAGTCAGTATTTGTAGTTGTATTTGACAATAGCAAAATATAGTTGTTTACAAAAATGAGGAACTATACAACCTGCCAGTTCACTGTAAAATCCCCCCTTTCTCTTTCTTTTTTTTCCCCACCATTCAGTCCTAGTGAAGTGCGCACTCTGTGGATACAGCTAAGAAAAGACGAGCCTCATCTCTTGTATAACTTTGAGGATTTCCTGGCTCGAGTCACATCGCAGATCAGACTGGCCCAACAAGAAAAAAAGGAGATGGAAAGTGCCTTGAAAAAGTAGGCTACTTGAGAAAATAATCAACACCTTCTAAAAAAACCACTGACATCATTCTGAATGTAGTCATAACCATTGAACTGGCTGTCAAACCTGAGATGCTAACCTCTGCTTAGAAGATTTAGCACACAAAGAAAGAGATAAAGAGATACAGTAACATTTTGGACTGGATTAAAAGTGTTCAGTTAGAGCTGAGCATTCACATAAATCAGATTTGTATATAGATTATACGTTTGTGTGCAGAATTGCTTTCTGGTTTTGTACAATATAATACTGTAGCTCAGTTGTCTATGTTTTTAGCTGGTGGCATAAAGGCATGTAACATCAGCAGTCTGGTAGTTTGTGTTATAATTGTGTTACACCCATATTGTCTTATGCAGAAATATGTGAACCACACATTTGTTCCGATAGTGGACTCATGTTGACACAATGACATGAGGACATTAGTGTTTTTAGTTATGCAAGTAGTCAGTTTGCAACTTATTTATAAGTTTAATGGATGTAATTTAAAGCTCAGGGATGTTAAAAAACATCAACAATGTAGCTTTTCATTTATAGCTTCTATCGCTTTCTGTTCCTGGGTTGCTGCAAATAACACTTTTGAGATTAACTTACATTAGCTAATATGTTTGTTTCCCTTTTAACAGGAAAGCTGCAACACACAATGGTGAAATCCAGCAGTTGTACGAGGAAATGGAGCAACAGATAAAAAATGAGAAAGATAAACTGAGTCACAAGGTAAAGAACAGATTCCCTTTTCCTATTAATATTCTCTCATTTGAATTAGCAAAGCTAAATTTATACATTATGTATAAATATATTTATGCTTTAAAATTGTCAGATCAGTATTTCTTTGTTGATTACTACATCAATCAACAAAGAAATATTGATCTGACAATTGTATGGTTTTTAACTGGTGGACTTAACTCTGTATAGGCCTTCAGAAGTCAGGATCTGCAACAGCAGCTGAGCAGCAAAGAGCAAGAACTTGAGTGTCTCTTCCTTACACAGAGAAGGGTGAGTGCAGCTGGGGGACAATTTAGAAATGCCAAGAACACACCCAAGAGATGTCACCTCCTATTTGTCATTGGGAGAAAATTCCCACTATTATAATTTAAGCTGCACTTATTCAGCAAAGATGAAGATTGTTGGATCTTGAAGAAATGCTATTTTCCAACTTACGCATTGCGAACAAGCAAGAGCGTTAACACTGTAAATATAAATAGGATGGACATGAGGAGGTTTCAGCTGTTATCATGTAACTTTTGAACAGTGAAGTAGTACAATAAAATGAATTTAGACTAATATAATAAATAAATATTACCTCTAAAGGGATATATAGTTCTTACTTGAAATTAATCTTTCCTTTTTACTGATGTTTATCTCCAGTTAGAGCAACAGTGTCAAGAGTTGCACACTGAACACCAGGAGAGTCAGTTGCAGAACATAAAACTGAGAATGACCAATGAGGAGCTCTCACGCAAGCTGGAACACACCTGTCATGAGCTTTCATTGGCACAGGAGCAATTGGCCAAACTGCAGGAGCGAGGCTTGAGACAGCAGCAAGAAAAAGATATGTGAGCAAATGCACATACCCATTATAACAGTACTTCTACATTAGCTTTTTCATTTATTTCTTTTTATAAGTCTGGATCACAAAACAGGGCCACATTAGGAACTTTTATGATGTAGCTGACGTCAACAATCCCTCAGAGACATAACTCGCAGATCTTGCTAACAGTGTTGGCATTGCTAGCTTTGTTTTTTGTCCCCCAGTGTTTCTGAGGGAATTGTAAAAGGGTTCAGTGAAAATAATCTCTTTGCTTATGAAACATCCGCTTTGAGTGTAAATCAGGTACACAGATACAGATTTACCAAGTATTAAACAGATCCTGGTTCAGGATCCTTTATCTTACATTTATCTCATTCACCCTGATGCACTACACACACTCATTACAGAATGTCTCTCACACAGGGAGGTCTACAGAATCGCAGAGAGACTGCAGAGAGAGAAGCAAAACCTAGATAATCAACTAGATCTGCTCAGGTCAGTCTTGTAGACACACACACATGCAATAGTTGAAGTACTGTATATATTTATATACATACATACATTTATATCTTTCTCACAGTGATTTCTTCTTTCAGAGAAATGAATACACAATTAAGAGATGAAAAAGACTCTGTGGTAAATATTTACATAATAGCCTATCAATTTATTTGTACTGTACATGTCGTACATGGGACACATGTTCTGTGTGTTCACATGTTTATGTGTATAGAAATGCAGCAATTTGTTGAAAAAAAAAACATCCTTAAACAGGGACAAGCCTCAATCTCTACTGCTCATTCTCACAGAAAGCAGGCTACAGAAAGGTAAGAGACATTTGTGAGAAATCTATGCTTTCCTCAATACATTTAAATATATTTTTATGACCAACTCTTTCAGTTTAAAAGTTAAAAGCGCATTTCAGACATGTTATCTTTTATCCTGCAGTAGTGAGACTGATATAGAAGTGACTCAGCACCCTTCCAGCAACAGGAAGACCTCATCTTACAGCTCTAACCAGCACTCTGCCTCTGAAGATGAAAAGATAATGAGAGTTGCCAAGCATACTACGAGTGCAGATATCTCAACCACTGAGAACCTTGACCCCAGTGCTCTGGATTCTCGATTCCACAGGCTTATTTCCATCGAGGAGGACCCCCTCCCACACCTTCTAGAAGGAGAACCATATTCGTTCTTCAAGCAGATGAATGAAGAAGAAGAAGCACAGATTGATCTGCAGATGAGCCCCATGTATCCCTCAAACATGTCCATGTCCTTTATGATCGAGGGGCAGCCGTTAGGCAAAGAGGCTTCACACAAGGTAAAGGGTGGTTCTTGCTGAATTCATAAATTATGTAAAATTTTGGTTTGTCTGGGTGCTTAAAGTAATCTAGGGAGTACAAAATAGAAGCAAGGACCTAATTAACTGCATAATCAACAAATAGAAAGAAGCAAAAATACTAACATAACACAAATTACACAAATTATTAGTGCTATTTAACTACTTAGAGATTGAGTTGTCAGTGGCATCCCCTGCTTCAATCTCTACCTGTGCAGCTCTCCCACCTGTGCACTCTTATTCAACATAATGTTCATGCTAATACTGCTGACAACATTGCTGTGCCTGTCATCTCATAGATTTCTAACTAGCCAAGTTGAATTCCCAGTTTAAGGTAGTGCAATTGTTCAGTATGCATAGCTGCACTGCATTCTGGATCTTTGAATCCTGAATTTTCTGCATCCAATACTTCTAAGTTGGATTTCTCATTGATTTTGAACATTTTGGCTCATTTGTTTTTAAAAACTAACAGAAATGAATGGTTGTTTGAGATTAGTTTTTGTCCTGCTTTTAAACAGCATTTTAACTGCACTAGCAATTGTATGCCACACACATTCTAATTAAAATACAACACCAATCTGAACACCTCGTAAATATTACAGCAACTATATTTTATTAAGTTTCAGGGTGGAGTTTTGCTTTAAGGCACAATCATTTAGTTCATATTAACATACTGCATATATCACTCCTTTTATGTTATTATATAAGATCACACTATTTGTTGTATTTCCACAGAGCTCTGTCTCCACCTCACATCGCCTCTATAAAGTCATTCTTGTGGGCAACTCAAGTGTTGGTAAAACTGCTTTACTACACCGATTCTGCGATGGTCATTTCAATGCAAACACAACAGCCACTGTGGGTGAGTCTTAATCTTTATTCCTGATCACATTCCCAGCCACTGTAGTTATGTGAGCTATGTGATGGTGAGGCAAATGGTGGAAAAACTAAAAGTAGTTCAGTGTAGTTTTTTAGGATTTATTACCATTAAATATCATTTAAACTCTATTTTATCACAGTGACATATACATTTCCACTTCTATTATTCAACATGTGCTTATGCAGAAATGAGTGAATGTTTTTTCGGGGATCATAGGAATTCACAAGCCTTTGTCCCAAAGAGATGCTACAACTTTCAAGTGGTTAACCACCTCTGCAATTTCCTGTTTCACAACCCAGTTTGAGAACTTGTAGATTATTTTTTATGACTGCATGTAGCAGGAACTTGGTCCTTTATTCTGATTCTATTTATAAACTTCTTATTTTAAATGTAATTGCACATGCCTTTCCTTTGTGTAATGAATTGTCCCTTTTATTTTTTGACAAGAATGCCCCAATTGTTATTTTAAGGGAATCTCCCACCATTGCAACAATTTTGTAATAAATCGGTTACTTCCTCTAAAACACACTCAGCATTACAGTGTCCAGGGTACAGCATTTAATTAACAGGTCTACCTTTTTTATACTAAAAATGCAAAGATGTTTTCCATATAGCCGAGTTGTAGTTTGAGGATGAGCAATAGCAACTGAAAAAAAAAATTCTTTTTCAGCGTAGCTGAATCTGACATTTGCATTTGATATAGTCAAATACCTTATATGTTGTGCATATACACTTTTTGTATATTCAAATTATGCATGCCCATAAAGGACATTGCAAATACTGTCAGGAAATGTGTGTGTTTAATTTCTCTAGACACGTTTGCTATTAAGATGTTTGTGTGAAAGTTGCATCAAATGAAACATTCTTTCTGAGATTTTATACACTTTTAAACTATCTTAAACTTTTTGAGTTCAGCATTATATTGGTTGTCCCCTTAACCAGTGAATCAAGTATTTCACACAGAGAGAGAAAATCATTTTTTTTTTCTATCTAAGGCATTGACTACAGCGTGCAGACTCTGAATCTGGGGGACTGCCATGTGGTTCTGCAGTTGTGGGACACTGCAGGACAAGAAAGGTGAGTCCTCTAGTTAAATCTTATTGATGCGGAAAAGCACACTATATGAAGGATTTCTATAAAGCTGTGTTGTAACAATGTCTATTAGCTATATATTTTTTTATTAATAGTAATAATAAAATGATCAATATGGTTATTAAAACTACAGCAGATTTGATAAACGTTATAAATAAACACATTAAGTAAAATAATAATCTTTAACTCTTCTGTGTGTATGAATGGCAGCATAATGGTCGAACTTGTCTTGTTTTCCTGCAGATTTCGAAGCATCACCAAACAGTTTTTCCGCAAGGCTGATGGCGTGGTGGTGGTCTACGACATCACTCAGCGTGTCAGCTTTAAGGCTGTGCAATCCTGGCTGGTGAGCATAGAGGAAACAGCAGGGGAACAGGTTCCCATCATGCTTCTGGGCAACAAATTAGACAAGGAGAGAATGAGACAGGTGGAGACTGGGGAAGGGAAAAAGCTTGCAAAGGTAAGGCTTTAAACCCTCAAATTTAATATATTTCTTTCATTATTCCATGCGCAAAAATACTAAAAAAATAATCATAATTTCTCGTCTTGTCTAACAGGAAACACGTTTGTTGTTTTATGAGTGCAGTGCTTATACAGGCTACAATGTGCAAGAGGCTTTCATACACCTTACCAGGTAAAATTGAACAGTAACACACTTTCCTACTTTACACTAAAAGTATCACAAAGATAGCACTGTTAAATTCTGTAATCTAAATAGTCAGAAGGTTGTATAAGGTTCTATAATAGCAGTACAGACTTCATTATTAATGTGTTCATTCTTGTATATTAGACACACTGGAATAAGCAAAGACTAATCATAAACAGATAAAAGATTTGTATTTCTAAGGAAGAAAAAAATATATTATTTGTATGGTGAAGCTTTGTATTTGGGACACAATTTTTTTTTTGGAAGAAGCCTTCAGTGTCTTAACTCCAAAAAAAAGAAAAAAAAGAAAAAGAGAGACTGGTAAAGAAACAACTGTTTATAACTACTGTGGCATAATCAAGAATCAGAGCCATTTGTCATTCCAAAATATTAAATGTTTAAATGTACATAAATGGTTGAAATATATACCTTTGTTTATTTTTAAATAAACATTTTTATAGATATAGAATATTTATGTTAGATAAGAGGAATAAAACAGGATGTGCTGTTATAATATTAATTCACTTTTGGGATAATAACAGTAACTGCTTCATGTTGGGTTGCACCCAGTTATTAATTTTTTTTTATTATTATTTTTTTTTACAACAGCACCCCCTCCCAAGTGTTTTATTTCTTTTTAATTTTTTAATTATTTAATGTAATACTTTTCCTTCGATGTCCTCGATATTTGTGATGTGTGTAGTTCAGATGACAAACCACAGCAGAGTTAGTAGTGGCTATAACAGGAAGAGGTGGGTGTATTATCATGGTTTGTTTTTTGTTCCCTTTTAAGCAAAAGTGTAAAGCACCTTATATACCAGAAGTGAAAACAAAAAATTGAATGGTGTTGTGAGAGAGAGAAAGCAAAGATAAACAAAATATATATTATATGAAATATATAAATATAATATCTATAAAAGATTGGGCTACAAGTGGCATCTTGTGCATGTTTAAATGTTTAAATGATGTACTGACAGCAATGAAAAACTACAACCCCAATGCTAAAAAAAAAAAAAAGAAAGGTTGACACTGTAATTGTAAATACAATCAGAATGCAATGATTTGCAAATATCATAAACCCATATTTAATTCACAACATGGAAAACATATCAAATGTTTAAACTGAGGAAATGAACCATTTTAAGGAAAAAATAATTAAATTTTGAATTTGATGGCAACACTTCTCAAAAAGAATTGGGGACAGCTCAACGAAAGTCTGGAAAAAGTATGTTATTAAAATTACTATGATTAAACTATTTAGAAAAAACTAATCTTAATTATAATTTAACATTTTCAATGAATGAGGTTAATTGACAACAGGTCAGTATGATAATTAAGTATAAATAGTGTATTTTAGACAGGCAGAGTCTCTCAGAAGTAGGTTCCCTGGTGGTCTAGTGGTTAGGATTTGGTACTCTCACCACCGCCGCCCGGGTTTGATCCCCGGTCAGGGAACCAAACCCAGCCATTAGGGTGAATCTGCCTTATGGAAGAAGCCGAAAGAAAGGTTTTTTTAGAGTCTCTCAGAAGTAAAGATTTGCAGAGCTTCACCAATCTGTGAAAGTCTGTGTCTATCAATTGTGGCGCGATTTCAGAATTATTATAATTTCAGAATGTTCCTCAACATTAAATTGCAACCAGTTGAACATATCATTTACAGTACAATATATCATTAAAGGTTTCAAAGACTCTGGAGAAATTTCTGTGTACAAGAGACAAGAGCAAAAATCAATATTGGATGCTCATGATCTTCAAGGCCTCAGGTAGCACTACATTTAAAACAGTAATGATTCGTTAATTGAAATCACTGCATGGGCTCTTTAACACCCCCACAAATCATTGTCTGTGAACACAGTTTGCCATATTGTCCACAAATACAGGTTAAATATCTATTATGCTAAGAAGATGGCACGCGCAAACAAGATTCAGAAACGTTGCCATCTTCTCTGGGCCAAAATTTATTTAAAATGCACTGAGGCAAAATGGGAAACTGTTCTGTGGTCAGATGAATTAACATTTTTATTTATTTGGAAACCATGTACACAACATCCTCTGGACTAAAGAGGAGAGGGACCGTTTAGCTTGTTATCAATGCTCAGTTCAAAAAGCTGCATCTCTGATAGTATGGAAGTGCATTAGGGGCTGTGGAATTGGCAGCTTGTACATTTGGAAAGCCTCCATCAATGCTGAATAGTAAAAATCCAACTTTTTGCATCCAGAAAAATGGGAAGGCCTTGCATATTTGAGCAAGAAAATTCTAACTGCACACTACATCTGTTACAATAGCATGACTTTGTAGAAGAGTCCGGGTGCTGAACTGGCCTGCTTGCAGTCAAGTAGAGTCCTGTATCAGACACATATGGGGAAAAAATTCCTCCTCCAAAACTTCAGCAACTGGTCTCATCAGTTCCCAGATGTTTACACACAGCAGACTTAATGCTACACAGTGGTAAACATGGCCCTGTCCCAACTTATTTCAAGCCCTGTTGCAGCCATCAAATTCAAAATGACCTTATTTTTTTCTTTAAAGTGGTATATATTCTCAGTTGAAACATTTGATATTTAAAAATGTTTCAATTGTGAATAGAATATGAATTTATGAGATTTGCAAATCATTGCATTCTGTTTTATTTTCATTTTACACTGTGTTCTTTGGAATTGGGGTTGTAAATAATATCCAGAAAGGTCTGTGAATGGGATCGAATAGATTATATTATTACTATTCATAGACGTAGGATGTATCATAGTTTGTATATTTCGAACTTTTTCAATTTTTAATGTGCAGTGCATCATTCTGAATCAATTATATAATGAACAGTTAATTCTGAAATATTTTTAAATACACAGTTCACATTATTGTTGTTTGTTCTAGTTTCTATTTCTATATCTGTGTTGTTTACTTGTGTGTGTGTGTGTGTGTGTGTGTGTGTGTGTGTGTGTGTGTGTGTGTGTGTGTGTGTGTGTGTGTATTGCAGAGATAAGAAGTAATGAAGTACAAATGATTCATTACTGTTCTTAAGTAGATTTTTCTGGTATCTCTAATTTACTTTCCTTATTTATTTTTACTTTTCACTCATTTCATTTTTACAAAAATGTCTGTACTTTTTACTTCTTACATTTTGAATGTAAGAATGTAAGGTACTTTAGTTTTAGGATACTTGGTCAAATGATCAATATTTTTTCTTCTCATTGCGTGCCGTTTTCAGCCTATAAACCTATTTTGTCATTGTGCGGCTCTTTCGACCTACCACTGGTGTATCATTTCCTGACTATCACACACCACAGACATAGACTAGTTTACAAAGCCAAAAAAGAACAAGAAGTCTGGGGCCAACGTGTATGAGACAGATGGAGTCAGTGATATAAACATGACTGAGAACAGAGACATTCCTGATCATCATCATCTTTGCTCTGCTTTTGTTCTATATGGTGGTTGTTCAGCCTGGATACATTCATTAGATAACAACATTTTTAATTATTTTGTATTAATATATTATGATCCATGGTCCAGCTATCAACATGAAGCTAAAACATGTAATATTAATGGCTTCTTTTTTAATGAAGTACATGTCAGAGCCTATACTTTATTTTAACTTGAGAGAAAAAGTATAGTCAGTACTTCAACTTTTACTAGAGTTTTTTTTTTTTTAAACATGAGTATCTGTACTCCTACTTGAGTGAAGGATGTAAGTACTATTGCTATATCTGGTGTAATGTTAATTTATGGATGTGTATATCTTCTTTATTTGCTTGCATTTTTCAGAGTGCTAAAAGAGCAGGAGGACAGAGTTCGGGAGAGCACAGTGAAGCTGGGGGCCCAGTCAGTAAAGAATAAAAGCTGCTGCATGTGACCACACACACACTCACACACTCACACACACACACACACACACACACACACACACACACACACACACACACACACACACACACACACACACTCTCAGGTATTTTAAATGTGTAGCATATGAGAGAGGGTGCAAGAGGTGAACAGTGAAGCTGTAATTAAGAATGCATCTCTTTTGCTCTGTGCTTCCATTATGTTGTTGTTATTGGTTAATATACTGACAGAATGTTATTCACTCAGGTCTATTGACTCATGTGACAGTAGAATAAAAATATAGTAATAGATAGACAAAGAGATATAGTGCAGTTGAATCTGATAAGGAATTAAATGAGACCACAGTACATGTTTTACCACATCTACTCACTGTAAGCATGAATGCCATATTTCACTCTTGCTAAGTAAGCATGAATAGGCATTTAGGGATGAGCAGGCAAGAAAGTAATAGATTTTTCCTACTTCTTAGAGGAATCTCTGTTTGAATTTTGAAGTCAAATATTTGACATAAATGTTTAGTAATGTAATAAATTATTAATGTACATATAATTTTATAATATATAATATATGGCATATACTTTTCATATTTTTGTTCCATGTACAGAAACATTTGTTTGAAACAATTGTTATATAAGAGGTATACAATTATGTTATTATAAATCTTATAATATATTTTTTTCTAAATAAAAACTGACTAAATAAATATAATTAACAAATCCATATCTCACTTTCACATCTGATTTATTTACTACTTCCAATGTCCCAAACTGCTAACAATTGTTTGCATAAGATGTTGATTTAAAACAAGATAAACATAAAAAAAATAAAAATAAAAATGATCATGAATTAAACATACCAATTACAATATGAAATTATGTGACCACACAAAAACACCCAATCAAATGTCTTAATTTTAAAATCTTACTCCATGCTGTCTCATAAGAATATACTCATTCTGTTAATCCTATTACTGTGCTCAAGTCTTTTGGGCATCTTACTTTTTTTTTTTTTTTTATCACATTTACTTGTAGGTTACTGTTCACCACTGTACTTACTTTCATGCTTTCTTTCTAAAATAAAAGACAACTAAGACATTCTTAAGGTCATTGACAGTTACATTCAGAGTGATGCTCTCTCACAGACTGGTAGTTTTGCAGAACTGAAGAACAAGTGACACTATTGCTCTTGGTACATGTATCACTCTGGGCTCATATTCTGCTGCTGGTCTCTCCTGTTTGGTCAGAGCATGTAACAGCCTGCTGTGTCGTTCACCCCTGATGGTTGAGCTGTTAGGGAAAGTCTCCCTCTGGTGGAATCCTATCGCATCTTGTAGTCATGAGAAATTGCTGCATCACAAAGTTGCCCCTTAAAATCAAGCTCAAAGGTGAAGTCCAAGTCACGCTGGAGGAAAGACAGACGTAAAATACTTAAATGGTCTCAATGTATTGTTTTTCATCTGTTATTATGGACATTCAGATTGTCCAGCTAAATAAAAAAATCTGTTTTTGCGTTCAGAAAAGTGTTCAGGTTATGTAGATGCTTTAATAAGTTTTCTGGGCTTATAATACAGATGATGCTAATTACCTCTTTGCTAGATATACATTCAAGATTACATTTTCATTCTTAAATATGTTTTTTATAGCATCTAGACTACTTAGGAAAACTCTGAGATAGAAATCCTGACAGAGAAATCAAATATTGAGAGTATAGTTCTGCAATTTGCTTAAATTACCAAAATGCCTTTGACTTTCACTATTGAAACAAGAGATTACTATTGTGCACAATACTGTAAAATTGACTAGGCTTTTATTTATGTATACATTTTTTTTATTTGCAATGCATTTGTATATATTCTTCTGTAAATATTATGTGCAGAAGTTTTAAAGAATAAGCTGATCAAGCTCTCATATGCTACACAAGAAAGAAAGAAAGAAAGAAAGAAAGAAAGAAAGAAAGAAAGAAAGAAAGAAAGAAAGAAAGAAAGAAAGAGAAAGAATTGATACAAGAAATTGTGCTTGAATCTAAACTGACTAAGACACTTCTCAACTCATGTTCAAATCTATCTTAGTGGCACTTGTTTGGATGTTTGAAAACTGATGTTACATTATTGCCTTTTGCCTTTTCTCTTTCTCTTATCTCTTATTCTCTGCATTCTCTCTCTTCCTTCACTGACTCACCTCGTTGTTTTCATTGGGCTTGACGGCGATGCTGCCCAGGATTTCCTCTCCTCTCCTCACTGTTAGGTAATCCTCTAGGTAAAATACTGTCTGCTTCCAGTGAGTACTTGGAGCATCAGGAGCTGAGAATATGAGAAATTAATAAGTAATATCTATAAAAGTGTGTTTGTTTATTCAGGGCAAGAATGTATATACAGTGCCCTCCACAATTATTGGCACCCCTGTTTAAGATGTGGTCATGGACTTCTAAAAATTCTCCTTTTTTTTAAAACAACAGAACCCAAATGCAAAAAAAGAGAAAAATCCAACCTTTCATTTAAGTACATTACTTTGGTGGTAAAAAAATCACACATTTAGAAAAAAAAAAAAAACTTGAAATCATGTGTGCCACAATTATTGGCACCCCTGATGTTAATACTTTGTACAACCTCCTTTTGCCAACAAGACAGCACTTAATCTCCTCCTATAACATTTCACAAGATTGGAGAACACAGAGAGAGGGATTTTTGACCATTCTTCTTTCTAGATCATCCAGTGTCCTGGGTCCTCTCTTATGCACTCTTCTCTTTAGCTCGCCCCACAGGTTTTTGATTGGGTTGAGGTCTGGGGACTGAGATGGCCATGGGAGGACCTTTAGTTTGTGACTGCTGAACCACTTTTGTGTAGATTTTGCCACATGTTTTGGATCATTATCCTGCTGAAAGACCCAATGACGACCCATCTTCAGCTTTCTGGCAGAGGCCATCAGGTTTTTATTAAAATATCCTGGTACTTCAAAGCGTTCATAATGCCATGCACCCTAACAAGGTTCCCAGGGCCTTTGGAAGAGAAACAGGCCCACAGCATCACAGATCCTCCACCATACTTCACGGTGGGCATGAGGTGCTTTTCGGCATACTCATTCGCCAGACCCACTTAGAGTGTTTGTTGCCAAAAAGCTCAATCTTAGTCTCATCTGACCAAAGCACACGATCCCAGTTGAAGTCCCAGTACCGCTTAGCAAACTCCAGACGTTTACGTTTGTGAGTGTTAGTGAGAAAAGGCTTTTTCCTTGCATGCCTCCCAAACAGCTTGTTGGCATGTAGAGAGCGTCTGATGGTTGTTTTGGAGACTCTGTGACCCCAAGATGCCACTCTTTGATGCAATTCTGTGACGGTGAGCTTGGGAAATTTTTTTACTTCTCTTACCATCCTCCTCACTGTGCGTTGTGGCAAGATAAACTTGGGAGCTCTTGTTTGTCACTGTTCCAGTTGTTTTAAACTTCTTAATGATTCCTCTGACTGTAGATACCGGCAAGTTAAGGCGAGTGGCTATTTTCTTGTAGCCATTGCCTGACTTATGAAGGTCGACACACATCTGCCTTACTTGAATGGTGTGTTCTCTTGTCTTTGCCATGTTGACAAATGGGTAAGAGAATTAGGCCTCTGTGTCACGTCATATTTATACCCCAGGGAAACAGGAAATCATGAATTACTAATTAAAAGTCCCTAGATACCCTGACCAACCTTAGCAACTACAGAAAAATATATATAAAAAAAAAAAAAAAAAATTTTTTCAGAGGAATTGTTAGGGGTGCCAATAATTGTGGCACACATGATTTCAAGGTTTTTTTTTTTTTCTAAATGTGTGATTTTTTTACCACCAAAGTAATGTACTTAAATGAAAGGTTGGATTTTTCTTTTTTTTTGCATTTGGGTTCTATGTTGTTTTAAAAAAAAGGAGAATTTTTAGAAGTCCATGACCACATCTTAAACAGGGGTGCCAATAATTGTGGAGGGCACTGTATATATATATAATAACGGGAAGAGAACCTGTGGAGAAGCCGGTCTTCTTGTGACACTTGGTGAACTCGATGTTGAAATAGGTGACAAGAGCGTGGATGTAGTCATTTCTCTGGATTTGCAGGCAAAAGGCTGAGGTAAAGGCCAGATCTTCCAACTTTACTGTGTAGATATCCACTTCCTGCAAAGCACACAACAGAATACAACAACATTTTCAGCGTATTGGATCTGTGTTAATTTATTACTCAGTGTGGTTCAGAAACAAAGTGCTTTACAGCTCCAGGGTCCCTGAGTTGATCATGAACTGTGTTGACTATATGTTTGGAGATTCTGTGTGTGTTCTATACTTGTCTACATGGGTTTTCTCTGGGCTCTTCAACTGCCTCCTACTTTCCAATACATGCAGGTGAATGAGCTAAACTATATCAGCTGTAGGTGTGAAAGGTGTGAAAGGATGTGTAAATTGAGCCCAGGAAAGCAGTAGCAACCATTCAGGGCATATTTTCAGTTTATACCCAGTGTTCCTGGGACAGGCTCTGGATCCATTATAACACTGAGCATAATAAGGAGCTTACTAAAGCAAATAGTATTAGTAACTTATAGAAACAAGGCAAATTTCACATTATACCTTTTAGTAGCATTGCTTAAGTAGTAATGATCATTATGGAAGAAAAAAAAACCTGTCTTGATTAGGATAGCGATAAAAGAAGAGAGTACTTAGAGAAGAAGGAGAGATAAGACCAGAATAAAAATAACTGAGTAGAAGGTAAAAAAAAAAGTAAGGATATTTATTACACTTTGGCTTATTATAGCTGTTTTAAACATTTAACCCCATTAAAAGACCTGAGCCTCTTTTCCAAACAAGGTCTTTGCACATCTTTGGTAAACTGCTCCCTCCAATAACATCACAAAATACTAAGCCTTTATGTCTCAAAAACATGAATTGGCGATGAAGGTGCAAAGCTTCCCTTGTGCCTTTCATCATTATATAAATAGCAGATCATTAGCTTCCTTAATCCTTCTGTTTGTTCCTGTCATTCAGTAAACCCAACAAAGAGCCAGCCCTCCATTCTTTATTTTAGACACTTATCCTCCAGGTATTGCATGAATACATAAACAGAAGAGCAGCTGATGGCAAGATCTCTCTTGAGCTTTTTACTTTAATGTGTCTCACACCCTGTTTCACATCTCTGCCCTTTATTCTAGAGTTGCCTCAATTCACTGCTATTTCGACTAATCTAAGGATGTTATGATGAAACACAACATGAAAACAACTAAATCTTTTCAAAATCTTAGACAGGAAACGTTGTGCTAAATATTAAGTGTTCAATGAATGACAAAATCTGACTTAATTCATTATGCTTAATATATTTTAATGTTTTCTTTTACTAAACATTTACATTTAGATTACATTTACATCCCCTTATTTAGAATGACCTACAATTTTCGTATTTGTACAACTGAGCAGTGGCGGCTTGGCAGTGTTGAGATTCGAACTCATTAACTTTTCAAAAAGAAGACCAACATCTTACCCAGTGAAACTCTATGTGTCCTCCTGTGACATCAAACTGACATAAAACTGTAAACTTCTCGTGAAAGAAACAGTTCCTACTAACATATTAGCACCAGAATCGATAAAACACATCCAACATATTTTAGTGCAATTATATATGAAATGTGTTGCAGGGTGGAGTTTTTCTTTAAGTCATCAGATAAATCTACATTCATAATTTAGGAGTTCGTTTCTCACTACACACTTTAAGATATTTTGGTCCTATTGTGTAAATCCACCAAGAGCAGAAGAAACGAGAACAGATTAGCACCAAGTCAACAGAGAGCTGATGATTATTAGGTCATGATGTAATGCTCACACAACATGTGTCCTGAGGTAGCACCTAGTCAATCTGCTCTATGAATCAGATGAGGGCTTTCACAAAAATGTGCAAACACTCACATTCACATTCACTCATATTACGTCTGCCAACCCCCACACTTGCAAACACAGAATATTCCAACCTTAATAAGGCAGGAGTTGGTCACCACTTGTTTGGGGTCCACAATATCAACCAGTGGCTCCATCATGGCTACGTTGCGAATGCAGGTCATGTCAAAACCATAAACATTCTCCCACCCTAGAAGACAGTTGTAGAGACAGTCATTCCTAAATAAATGTACGCAATATATCGGTTATAGGGAAAAAAGGGAAACAACTGAAAATTCATATTTTTCAATGAAACCATATTCTGAAGCATTTTAATCATTTTACAGCACAGCAGCTATCGATGTGTTGTACTTTATATTCTTTTAGAGTTGCATGTATTGTTGTGAAAAGACAATAAAACAAGTTAGCTTCTGTTCCCAGTGTTCTTAATTAAACAGATGACAACCAACTGTTTCTCAGAAAATTAAATGCAGTTTTTTCATGTTAAATATGAACAAACAATACAAAAACATATTCAGCATATTAACAAGTACATATCAATATATTTGTCTTTGTTAAATACCAACACAGTTTTCAGACATACATTTTATGATTGGTCTTCGATGACTTGGATCATCCACCAGGCAAGTCTGCTTGGATCAGTTGTTACTATAGAAACGAATGAGCACATTACTACATACCTGTGATTCGAATTATACCCAGACCTGCTGTCAGAGATGTTATAGAACATAGATACAAATTCAGAATTCAGCAGCACCACGGTATAAATTAATTATAAGCAAGGTGTAGGTTAAAGTAGGATGAAAAATGTGAATGCAGTGTAGAGCAGGAGGAGCAGAGGAGGTGCGAGTGCTGGTGTAATGTGTCAGTGTGTGAAATACGATGCTAACATTGAGATTCTTTGGCAGATTCAGCAGCTCTAAGCATATGTTGTTAGAAGGTATGATGATCTGATGCCATCTGTCTGACATGCACCAAGATAACCATTAAAATATATCCCAAATTGACAATGATTGCTTCTTCTTTTTAGATAATCGATTAAAGAATTAGCCCATGGCTGTAGTGAGAAAATAAAAATGTAACCATTGTAGGTGTTCCTGAAATGGCTTGTTCTTGAAGGAGATAACTCAAAGAAGTTAACAGACACAGAATAAAATAAGAAGAAGTCTGTAGATCAGTCTAATCTTGTAGTGTATTTTATTTGTGCATGCTCAGATCTTGTAAGTTGGAATGTTTACCCCTAGGCTAGTTAGAGGACCTATGTATTGAATTTGATGGAATGTTAAATTGAATATGTGAAAACGATATCACTCATGTTGACTTGACATGAGGAGGAAAAAATGAAAAGAAGTGGGTGCAGTAGATGTTTTTTCTTACGACACGCAGCTCATTCTGAGAACAAGAAACTGACACCATCTGTTATGTGTGTGAAGAGACATTACCCTCCCTTTGCTTCCCAAAATAAATTGATTAGTTATATTTTGTCACTTCTGGCTTTCATGCTTAGTAAACAAGCCCAGTCCAGAAACTCATGCTGCTCGAGATGAGTGTTAGGTTTCCTCTAGAAAACCCTAAAGGAGTGAGAAAACCTAGTTTGACCCAAATTCCTGTGAAAGACTCTGTTTCTCTGTCTGTCTTTATTTATTCATGTATTTGATTACCAGTGTATTGGTGTGTGTACAGTATACTCACAGTGGATTTTAAAGTCTTTGTATTGTCTGTCCTCTATTGCCACCACATGTAGGGTTGCTCTATCTGGAAACATGAATCCTCCAGGCTTCTGCAAGAAGTCAGGATGATATCACTTATTCCATTGATCAGATATCATATATATATATATATATATATATATATATATATATATATATATATATATATATATATATATATATATATATATATACAGTGCCCTCCACAATTATTGGCACCCCTGTTTAAGATGTGGTCGTGGACTTCTAAAAATTCTCCTTTTTTTTAAAACAACATAGAGCCCAAATGCAAAAAAAGAGAAAAATCCAACCTTTTATTTAAGTACATAACTTTGGTGGTAAAAAAATCACACATTTAGAAAGAAAAAAAAACTTGAAATCATGTGTGCCACAATTATTGGCACCCCTGATGTTAATACTTTGTACAACCTCCTTTTGCCAACAAGACAGCACTTAATCTCCTCCTATAACATTTCACAAGATTGGAGAACACAGAGAGAGGGATTTTTGACCATTCTTCTTTGCACAATCTTTCTAGATCATCCAGTGTCCTGGGTCCTCTCTTATGCACTCTTCTCTTTAGCTCGCCCCACAGGTTTTCGATTGGGTTGAGGTCTGGGGACTGAGATGGCCATGGGAGGACCTTGAGTTTGTGACTGCTGAACCACTTTTGTGTAGATTTTGCCACATGTTTTGGATCATTATCCTGCTGAAAGACCCAATGACGACCCATCTTCAGCTTTCTGGCAGAGGCCATCAGGTTTTTATTTAAAATATCCTGGTACTTCAAAGCGTTCATAATGCCATGCACCCTAACAAGGTTCCCAGGGCCTTTGGAAGAGAAACAGGCCCACAGAATCACAGATCCTCCACCATACTTCACGGTGGGCATGAGGTGCTTTTCGGCATACTCATCTTTTGTTTTACGCCAGACCCACTTAAAGTGTTTGTTGCCAAAAAGCTCAATCTTAGTCTCATCTGACCAAAGCACACGATCCCAGTTGAAGTCCCAGTACCGCTTAGCAAACTCCAGACGTTTACGTTTGTGAGTGTTAGTGAGAAAAGGCTTTTTCCTTGCATGCCTCCCAAACAGCTTGTTGGCATGTAGAGAGCGTCTGATGGTTGTTTTGGAGACTCTGTGACCCCAAGATGCCACTCTTTGATGCAATTCTGTGACGGTGAGCTTGGAAAATTTTTTTACTTCTCTTACCATCCTCCTCACTGTGTGTTGAGGCAAGATAAACTTGGGACCTCTTCCAGCCTTGTTTGTCACTGTTCCAGTTGTTTTAAACTTCTTAATGATTCCTCTGACTGTAGATACCGGCAAGTTAAGGCGAGTGGCTATTTTCTTGTAGCCATTGCCTGACTTATGAAGGTCGACACACATCTGCCTTACTTGAATGGTGTGTTCTCTTGTCTTTGCCATGTTGACAAATGGGTAAGAGAATTAGGCCTCTGTGTCACGTCATATTTATACCCCAGGGAAACAGGAAATCATGAATTACTAATTAAAAGTCCCTAGATACCCTGACCAACCTTAGCAACTACAGAAAAATATATAAAAAAAAAAAACCAATTAAATTTTTCAGAGGAATTGTTAGGGGTGCCAATAATTGTGGCACACATGATTTCAAGTTGTTTTTTTTTTTTCTAAATGTGTGATTTTTTTTACCACCAAAGTAATGTACTTAAATGAAAGGTTGGATTTTTCTCTTTTTTGCATTTGGGTTCTATGTTGTTTTAAAAAAAAGGAGAATGTTTAGAAGTCCACGACCACATCTTAAACAGGGGTGCCAATAATTGTGGAGGGCACTGTATATATATATATATATATATATATATATATATATATATATATATATATATATATATATATATATATATATAAATAAATACACGTATTTACGTATATACTGTATATAGCTAATGTTTATGCATTTTACTGCATCCTCTGTAATGGTTCACTGTAAATAACACTGAATCGGTTTAAGAATCATGTACAATAGAGGTATAGATTATATGGGCCATAAAATGTTTAATTACATAATCACTCACTGGCTCTCATTCATGATCACATCCATCCAAGATCTTTTATCAAAATTTATCATTTCAGTCTTGCACCCTCTTAAATTGTTTTATATTTCCTAAACAACACTTTATAGGCATTTTCTGTATTTATATCACATGCCTGTGGCCCTAGCCATAGATAGATAGATAGATAGATAGATAGATAGATAGATAGATAGATAGATAGATAGATAGATAGATAGATAGATAGATAGATAGATAGATAGATAGATAGATAGATAGATAGATAGATAGATAGATAGATAGATAGATAGATAGATAGATAGATAGATAGATAGATAGATAAAGTTATAAATTCATTTCAATTCCTTTCTTACTAACAGCATGATTTTGGGAGCACAGTAATGTTGCTTAACATTTCAATTGTTGCTCATATCATGAAATAGTTTTTATTAATGTTATTTTTTATTCCAACTTGGCCTGTGTGGGAGGCACAGCATAATTTTCCATCCTTTGTCAATCACCTCAGCACTAAATTTTTTGTTCTTTTATGAACTCATGTACAGTATGTGGAACAGGGCCGTTTCTGAAAGCATTACATTGCTCTATGATACAGCATGGACAACAGTCCAAACAAAGATTATTAGCTGGTTTAAAATTTGTGTGTGTTCACCTTTATCCTCCTCAGTATTTAGCTGTTTTAGGATTAGGAAGAGCTGGCTGGTGGGTGGGGAACTGATGGGTGACTAACTCGTGGAGAAAAATAAGGGGAAAAAATTATGCCAATTTCATCCTCCCTCCCTGCATATACAAGCTCAACACAAAAAATAAAAAAAAAGACATGCACAAAGTATATGCAAAAAAAAAGTATACTTCTATCGAGTTTCATTGTTGAATTATTTCTGATTAAACGTAAGTGGAATTATATAACAGATTATTAGGCTGCATGTGATCATAGCTACTAACCAGCCATTTGTCCCTGGCAAAAATGACAGTCTTCAGCATGGACTCGTAAAAAAGACAGTATCCCATCCATTCAGAGACAATAATGTCCACCTGATCCACAGGCAGTTCTGTCTCCTCCACTTTCCCTTTAAGTATGGTAATAACTGCAAGATATAAACACATTACAGAGATCTAAAAACAATAATGTAAAGACTTTGTATCATTATATCATTACAAACATAATTGTATGAAAAGTTTATCCACACAATCTGATTACAAGTTTTTCAAAGTTCAAGGTGAGGTTTTTATAGACCCCATTCATTCTGTCAGCCATCCTGTTTTTTTTTTTTTTTCCAGCAGGCAAGCTGCCAGTTTCCAGTTACTAATTGCAAAGGACGAAGGTGCTGAGAGAATTGTGTGTGTATGTAAGCACACTGCTACGATTCCTCTCCGGTTGACTCAGGCTTTTCCTGCTACTGAACTAATCAAACTGTTAAGGTCAGAACAAAACAATGTTGCCAAACAACAAGATGTGAGTGAGGAAGTGAATGCTTTTTTGTTTAAAAAGGAATGCTGCTTGCTAATTGCTTTCCTCTCCATAGTCATAAAGCACAAACACTGTGCCTTCCTAGAATAAAGCATTTACACTGTATTCAGATTAAATACTGAAATTATGTACATAATTTTATGTATTCATGAGAAGTCTTTTACAATCCTTTTAACCATATATAGCTGAAATAGTACACAGTGAAATAAGACGTTTCTCCAGGACCCTAGTGCTACATAGAAAAACATAGAGTAATTTGTCCTAGCCACATAAAGTGCATTGTGTGCAACCTAGTTCAAACAGTGCAAACTTCCAGAATTAATAATGCACTTAAAAGCCATTGCTCACATTATCCAGAGTGCCAAAAGAGGAGTAGTGTCTTCAATACATGATTGTGACCTTAATAAAAAAAAATTGTGCTATATTTATACAAAAAAATTTGTTTGACCTGCATTATTAATATACTCTGTTTTATGGTATTAAAGGGTTATTAATGCCAGTTCATGTATTTGAAGGGGGAACATTTCAAGTTTAGAGAGACTTTTTGCAGTCTGAATGATCGTATCTACTTGGTAAATCTTGGTAAATGTTTTTATTTCAGTTGATCTAAGTCACTATCTCGGAATACCTCTGAATACTCTGAAAATATCTCTGGCCCCTACTGAGTAGTTTTTTCCTCCCCAATGTAAAGAAAAAAATTATTCACAATACACAAGGCACAATTCTTCTCTCTTCTTAATCTTTACACGAGATCGTTAGCTTTTACCATTGTCCAAGTGGTTGGATTTGATGATTTTCTCTGAGTATTCTGATATACTTGAGCATTCAATCTGCAAGAAGAAGTAGACATACAACAAAATGAATGATGCACATTTCATTGATCTATTACTAACAGCTGGAAGAAGATAAACAATTACTGTCAATCTGAACTAATTAATATCTTAATTTTCATTGGCCTACTGGTTTTATTAGTGCATTTGTTTAATGAAAACAGTGTCTATTTAATTTTTTTTTTTAAATCTCAGTCATTTCCAATGCCCACCCAAAGTGTTTCTCTTACTCTAACTGATTAGTTACAAAGAGTCTACAAAGAATCTAATGAAAGTTTAAGCCATAATACAAGTATCCTTTGCCTGAATGCCTGAAGGCTTCCCATTCAATTTTTTGCACCATTCTGTGTAAACTCTAGAGATTGTTATGTGTGAACTGCCCAGGAGATCAGCATTTTCTGAGATATTTAAAACATCCCATCAGGCAGCAACAAACATGCTACAGTGAAGATCACTGAGATCACATTTTTTCTTTGATTACATTGACCTGTATTTGCATGCACTGCCTTGCCGCCATATGATTGGCTGTTGGCTAATTGCGTTAATGTGTTATTAATAAAGTGGTCAGTGAATGTATATTATTATTACTATAACACAGAGAAAAGAGAATAGTTTCTTCTGAAACTCTTAAACTCTTAAATTGCATTTTTAACTCTTGTAACTACTAACCTTTATTCAATTTTTTCAGTGTAGATACAGATCAGCTGATAGTAGTTATAAAAATAGAAATATTCTTTAAGGTCAAGAACTGAATAAGAGTCTGTTCTCTCTCTCCCACTCACTCACTCTCACACTCTAATATTAATGTTCCTACAATGCAGTGCAAAAAATGTATCAAGTCTATAACTAAAGAAACTGCACTTCTTTTTTTATTTAGAGCTACTTGATTCTGTGGAGATGCTCAGTGCTGAGATTGAATTGAAATTCTCACCCCATAGACGTGTTTGGCTCCAGCTTTAGCAGCAAACATGGAGAGGATCCCTGTCCCGCTGCCCACATCTAGAACAATCTTGTCCTTAAAAATGTGTTTATTATGATACATGGAGTTCCTGTAGGTCAGTGTTCTCACCTCATCCTTTAACATCTCCTGTTGAGGAAAAGGCTTAAATGTTTTTGTGTTTCTTAATACTATATATTTTAATGTACAGTATAAATACTACACCAAAGTAGGTTATTTATTTACCACTGCTCATTTTATTCATTACATTTTATCCAAAAAAAAAACCTTCAGATTGTCTCACTGTTTAGAGTTAGGCTTATATACTTTTATTGCATACATTATTAAATCACTTAAAACAGACATTTCATTACTAAAGAAAACACAGCTTCCCATGTGTACAACTTTACATCAAAATGTTAAAACACCCTACAAATTGGTGACACTTCCACAAAATGCTAAATAAATGCCTCTATTCAAAAAAAGACACAAGGAACACAAGCAAACTGAAGGATAGCATACACGCTTTATTTTTTAGTCTGGCTGCAGGAATATAGTATGAAATGTAGGACACCAAGTGCTATACCCCTGCTTTTCTTCTTTTCTTCTTCTTTTTAAGAAGATGAGATATACAGGTATCCAGTATCAATCTTTAGGGATTAACTGATACACATCTCTCTTTTCTCCTTCTTGCTCGTCCCTGTCCTGCTTTTTCTCTGTTATCAGGAATAGCTCCTTGATCTGCAGACAGCTTGACCTGACCCAAAAACTCAAGATGTACCAGTCTCAAACTGCATCGCAGACATGGATATATTTCTCAAACTATATACATTTTTCTAGGGGCACAAACTGTATTTTCAGTGGTCATGCTCAAATCATTAGTGTGTTCCAAGATTAAAGCATTTCAGTCAGTAAATTTAAGCAGTACAACAGGTTCAGGTCAGGTAATATACCAAAATGATAATATCACAATATCCAAATACATGTTAAAGATAAATAATATGTATAGGTTACCAGGTAAAATATGTAAAACTTTAGTAAAACCTTTCCTTTTTGTTTGTGACTTAGTGACATATTATGACTAAGTAAATGACAAGTATTTGAATGAACACTTTTTTCTTACGTACCTCATGAATGCCAAAGTGGGCGTATGAGTCAAAGTAGTAGTCTCGTGAGGTCATTTCCTCTGGATTGAGAAGTTTGGCCATTTTTCCACGTCCAGGGCAGGTGGACAGTGATGAGACGTGTGGGGTGTGAGGGGGACGAGGGACATGATGAACTGAGGCCATGGGCTTAGGCACAGGGGGAGGCTGTAAAGAAGGAGGATTGCCAGAGCTCTGCTGCCGCTGCTGTTGCTTCTGCTGACAAATATGGATAAATAGACAAATAGACAATAATTTACCACTCTAACTTTTTAACATTTAGAGCAGAAGTCCTTGAATTCCACTGGCCTGGGTGCAACATAAAGAATCCTATTGACTTATTGGTTTAAAGAACTGGTATTGAAGAGTGACATCTACTTTATTGCTCTAGGGTGGTGTGCTGATTCAGGAGGTTGTATTGCTGCTTTATGGGAACCTTGTTACTATCTGTGTGGAGTTTTGCATGCTCTTTCGTTGATGATATGCGACTGGGATAAAGTGATATTGAGAATGAACAGTATTGCTTTACTGGCAGCACAACAGCACAGAGGGGAGCATTGCCTCACTGTTTCAGAGTCTTTTTTATATAGAGAGATTTATATATATATATATATATATATATATATATATATATATATATATATATATATATATATATATATATATATCAATATTGTATATTGTATCCAGGTTTCCCTCGCCTTCTCTGCAATTTCTTAAAATCATAATAAAGATGAATGAATGAATGGATGGAGACATTGCTTAATCGAGTGCATGCAATTTTCAGAAAAGTACAGAAAGATGAGCCCTAGGGATTTTGCCTTGCAGTACACCAGCGGCTCCTTCACTGCAGCACCAAGGACAGCACTCGGACGCAGCTCCCGGAGGCTGTTCCACTACAGGACGGGTTTTCCATCACCGCGTGTTATAGATATAAAATAATTTTCAAAGAAATACGAGTTGTCCAATTTCTTTGCGTTTTCTTTTTTTAGCACACGAAGCGCCGCATGAGGCCAGTACTCTAGTGTCCTTTTTGACCGCACGCTCTGTAAGCTGAATCCATTAGTGTTTTTACAGAGGCACATTCTGTAATGAGTTTTTTTCCGTTGAATAAATGTGCATTCGAGCAGCGCGTGTATCATCAGCACACGCCGGCTGTATGCCTCTGATCTTCGGCTTCGTGATGTTGCATGCAAAGCTGCACGCTTTCTGCGTTCCCAAATTCTTATTCAAATCCGGCGCTTTGACGTTTTTGAACGAAATGCGCAAACACCTCAACACTCTTCACGTCGTGATGATTGCAGTGCACTCTGAGCCACGAGGGTCGAGCCGGTACAGGCTACAAATGCAAGGTTTTAACTCACCTCTGAGCTCTCAGCCTCCGCCATCTTTCTGCGCAGAAGCAGGCACCGTGATGAGTGCCTCAGTCCCATATGAGCCGACGGGATTCCGATGAACTCGAAACGGGCAAAAAAAAAATGTTCCTATGCTTTTTTTTGTGTGCTTTTGTTTAGTGCAATAGTAGCCTTTGGATTTGTTTACAATACTTGAATGTACACAAACTAAAACATGCAATGTTCCATGTAAGTGTATAATTCTTTATAAACACGATTTTGCTAAAAAATATATTTCTAATTTGATTATGAGATTGTCATAATGACTTTGGAAGCAGATTTGTCGCTCTGCGTTTTCCAATCAAGACGCGACTTGAGGCAAGAAACATACGAGTCCTGTAGTCCATTGTGCAAAGTTAAAACAAAGATCCTAGAAAGCGTCACTTATGGAAACCAGTTGATCGTGTAAAGAATCTCGGAATCCTCGGTGTTTGATTCTGCTGGATCACAGCATCGGGGCGAAGTGGACGCATCCTTTAAATACTGCACGGTATTTTATAATATACAGCTCCAAGGTTTTTATAGTCTGTGTGACTCGAGCGCTTTGATATTCTGCTCAGCTCAGAAGAAAGTTCAGCCCAGAAGAAGTTGGCACGGTGCTGTGCAGGACAGGAGCGGGTTAAAGCGGATGAAGTGTATGGAGACGATCCCGAAACTAAATCGGTGCCTCCTACACGCGCAATGGCACCTCCACCTGCCCACACAGCTTACACACACTGCCTGAACACACCGAGCGCATTTTCCAACAGTGAAATGGACCGGGGATATTTTTATTTCTCCTATATAGGGCAACAGCTTTTTAGCTCTCGATGTGGTGTGAAAACTGAACATGATTTACATGTATAGTCACCAGAATGTGGAGGATAAAAGGGAAGCTGAGAACAGGAGACTATAATCAAACAAAATGCACTGGCATTTCTTTTTATCATAAATAGATAAGAATAAAAAAGGAACACAGCTGTTCCTAGGGCACCAGGCGACATTCATCCTTGCTTGATTTTTTAAATTGATGTAGGCTTAGTGTTCAGGGTGCATTCAGGTAAATAATGGCATCAGGAAGCTCAGACAGCCAAATATTTTTTTTAATCTTGCCTGATAAGACAAACGTTGTATTGCAAAAAATAATTGGTACAAATAATCTAATCTAGGTCATGAAGTCAAACATGAAGCCAACACTCAACATACTGACATCAAATGCTATTTGCATTAGTCATTATAAAAAGAAGTAAAAGTGGCATGAAAATGTATCCCATTTGTATGAGGCATGTATGCATGTATATGTAGGTATAATACTATAATAAAAAAGCTTGACATTATTTCTGACTTGCAGATGTTTATATATGAACTGTGCCAAAGGTTTGGAAACCCCTAGTCTTTTATTAGCTTTGAGAAACACATACATGCTCCTTTTTTAATATGCAGTAATTTAACGCTTATGAGATTTACATTAACCAAACAGATTTTTGGATACTCCATGTTGCACCCAGGCCAGTGGAATTCAAAGACTTCTGCTCTAAATGTTTAAAAGTTAGAGTGGTAAATTATTGTTTATTTGTCTGTTTATCCACATTTTACACTTTATTTTCATTGAAAAATTTTACTTTAGCATGAATAACTTTACACACTCTTCTTCTTTTTCTCCGAACGTTCAGCTAAAATACTTTGCCATTTTTCTTGTAAATCTTACAAAAAGATATAGAAAAGCTATTTTGATATTCCTTTCTGAATTTGCGGCCCGGGTTTACCTCAGTGCAGTTCAATAGGATTTAGGTGCAATAACTGGGCAGGGTGTTCCTTTTTCATTTTGTTTTTGCCTTGTACATAGTTTGTTGCATACCATAAAACAAACATAAAATACTTTTGACATGCACTGTTTCATGCAAACAAATAATCAAAGAATTTACGAATGAATGATTTTCAACATGTCCAGAATGACTATTCAGGGATCGTTTAGGGTTGTGTTTAATTGATGCAGTGTTTAATTACAAAACAAGGAGTGAATGAAATTGAAGGGATCTTATAGCTGCATGAAACACTCAACCCTAAGCTTAAATGATGCCTTCATGGATTGTATGTGTGCTAAATGGGTTTTTATTTAAGCTTAAGAAGGTAAATGTGTAGGTAAAAAGGTGAAGTGGAAAATATGGATTATTATTTAGTAGGGGTGAAACGGTACATGTATTCGTACCGAAATTTTCTGGTACAGGGCTTTCGGATTGGTACATGTGTACCGAATGCAATACTTTTTACATGCAGAACATAGTTAAAATCTGAGTTCCCACAGAAACCTAATATGTGAATTAATGCCTGAATTAATCTATTTCCTAATACCATCATGACACCATGGCGATAGAAACTGTCAGTATTATAGAGAAACGCAGTATAACAGAGCACTGCATTACAGACACGTATCTCATACAGCGAAAATAAATGCCATTACTAAAGCAAGAAACCCAATTAACACAATTCAACAAGTCTTCTTTCACTGCAGCCACAGCTGCACCATATACATTATCTAGCTGAAGCATCAACAGTAACTTAAAAAAAAAGACAAAAATACAGTCCACATTTTTGTATTCTGTGCTTTTGTGCAAATTCTATAGGAAAGAAAAAGCAAAGTATAAATATTTATGAAATAACTATTGAAAAGCTTACCAACTGTTTTGAACTGTTTTGGTGGAACTTTATTCATGATGTCCAGCTTTTCTTGAAAAGTCAGTAAAAAAAAAATAAGTATATCTGTGACCAAATCAATTTCTTCGCCTTTGTCAGGCATTGTGGAATGAAAAAAGCTAACTACCTAAATGTTTTAGCTTATGTAGTTAGATTTGTTTTGCTAGCTCTTATTAGTGTGCTAATTGGTTAAAGCAATTGTTTCATTGTCATGTATTTTGACCCTGTCAGCAACTGATGGCTATATAAGATTGAATAAAAAGATAACATACACTCCTGGAGACAAAGAAACCAAGAGAAAAGTGAATAGACTATTAGGAATCATTTTAAACATAATAGAAAAAATATAATAAAATGTAAGTTAGTGATTCTAAGAAAAAAAACATCGGATCGTCAGTGCAGAGATGTTTTACCTAGTATACTGCTTTAGAATTTGTTGCTTATTTCCAGATTCTGGCTTTTGCTCCTGCTGCAGGAAGTAAAGGATAACTGTTGCTTACTATTAGTGGTGTTTTTTTTATGAATTTATTACTGAAGTGAAGAAAACAATTATTTATTGAATATCGATAATTGAAGAAAATGTGGTTATTGGAAGTTTAGTTCCACAGGTGTTCATTTAATTTCACAGTATGTAAGATGTAAATAAGATTTAAAGTATATACAGTGGAATCCGCTTATCTCGCCCTCGGTTACCTCGACAACCCTATTAAGTCGACGTTTTTGAAGTGGAACCGGCAAATTCTCGCTTTTTCTAAGCATTTTTTATCGGTTATGTCGACTTTTTTATGTCGCCGAACTCTATTATCTTGACCACAGTGGGGGGGGGTGTTAAATTTGCCATTTAACGTCGGTTATCTCGGTGCAGCCGCAGAAGAACTCGCGGAAGTGGCGGAAAAATCAAGGCTTCCAGCTGCTACAGGTGTTGTTTGTATACTGGTGAATCTCTGTTGTTAGTTAGTGCACATATGCCTTTTATTTTTACATGTTTTGCGATGAACGGGAGGAGAAAACCGCGATTGGCGGCGCGGAACGTGTGATGACCATCCAAAAGCATTTTTTTTTTGTGCCCGACGACCGCCGTGAACCAACATATACCAACAATAACGGACAGTGAGAGTGTGGAAGTTTAAATAGGAGCTGGTGATGATGATAAACGAGCACCATATGTGCGCGATTGAAGTGGAGCTTCAGAGAAAGCGGCCGAGAAAGCACCTGACACGCTGAAGGGGGCCGAAGGGGGCGTGGCAGGTGGATTCCTGACAGATAAACATGTACTGTATGTATTTTTATAGCATGCCTTCATCAAACAAATCACGGCAACGCTGTTGTGTAAAAAAACCCTTCAAAAACACGTGCATGCACATACTCATTTATTAACGCACATCATGTACATAAAGAAATTTCAAGCACGTTAATATATTGCCGCCATTTTGATTTTCGTTTATCTCGATCATCGGTTACCTCGATGCTTTTTGGCGTCCCCCTAGGACATCGACATAACCGGGTTCCACTGTAATTGCACAGTAATTCTTGACAAGCGCCTCTTTGAATGCCGTGTTTGCATGCAGTTTTAGATGAGAAATCATGTTAGAATGCATTTCCCCAGTCACCATACACCATGTGAACGTGTTAAAGTTTTTAAATAATTTAGTTTTTAGAAATGCTAGTCATTTTGCGCAGTCACTTACTGTATGGGCCTGGTCTAGGATTAATCTATTTTATTATCACTAATCAAATCAAACCAGGATGTGTTCTTAATATAAACAGTGTTACATCTTGATGAGTGGAAAGGTCAGAAATAAAAAGCTTCAAAGAAATGAAAAGAATGTGCCCTGATAATATTTGGGGGTCTTTGGAAGCTCTTTAACTTTGGATGGTATCATCAATCCTAAGTACATTTCTATTACTGGCTACAATTAAGTGCTATACATGTGTGGGCTACACACTGATGTAGTTTTACACATATACATAGATTGCAGTTGACAGGCCTCAGTCTTGTGTTTTCTCTAATTGCAATAGCCTAATCAAAGCCTATTTCAGTTGAAATCTTGACACTGGTGTGTCTGCGCTGTCTTCTGATGAGGTGATTTTTTTTTATGCACATGTTGCTCAGGCACTAAACTGAAAGAAACACACCCACTCAAGCAAAATGACAAAGTCACGCGTTGCATAAACCAACACAACTGACAATGTGACCTTATTTATGTTTACAGTGCCCAAGGATCCATTTTTATTATTCAGGTAGCTGAATTCTTGTGCAATCCTTGAATGTGTGTAGGCAGCAAATATTTCTTCATATTAGAGCAATGATTTCTGCACAAAAAATGAATATTAGAAATATTTTTCTGCCATTCCGTTCAAGAGCCAGGATACATCAATCGTCATCGGGTGCTTTTCAGAACAAGACTAATTCAGTTGAGAGCATTTATAAAAAAACACTTGACCTTGTATCGGAAATGGTGTTTAATTGGCTAAGGTTATTTCTTAACCAACGGCTCTTCCTAATTAATAGCAGTATTGTTTTTAAAAGACTTTACTTTTATTTGGATGTTGGAAGGTATACAAGATAAAGCCTGAAGTTAGCCATGTTAGTCAGTGTTATCTTTTTGTGTTTGTGTATGTGTGTGTGTTTGCCTTTAGTCAGAGAATTTGTTTTGTCTCCATTCGCTTGTTTTTGTCTGTGTTTGCTAGACCGTACCCTCAAAACACACACTCTCACCATCCCCCCAGTGAGAGTAACATTTAAAAAGCCCTAAAGAGAAGACAAAACCCCCATGGCGAGGGACTAAAAAGAGGGAGGTGCCTGACCGAGCCAAGCTAGAATGAGGGTTTAAACAAAAATTTTAAATCATCTAAAATATCAAATGAATTTACATGCTTTGTTCCTCTCTGTCACCTATTACTGTTTATTCCATGCAGCTAATTAGTTATTTTCTTGCTGCCAAGTCCTCTTGATGACTTCCAATTTCCAGTGACAATGTGGTTACATTTATTTTTTTTTTTTCTGTTTCCGAAATTGCAGGACCCCAGCTGGTCATTTTGGAACCATGTTCCTCTTCCGATAACCTAATTTGTCTTGAATCCAGACTGCAAGAAATGAAAAATCATCATGTGGAGCACTCTGCTAAAGAAAAAAATGTTTATATGTATTTCCTTTCCGACATTGTGAGTAAAACTTCATTAAACATCTAATCAGAGCTTGAATATCAATTTGTGATCACATCTACCTCAATAAATGCCCCCAGGGCTGTTTCAGTAGACTCTATGCACTGGCTCAGATAAAAGAAACAACATCCCTAATGCCATTATGTTGCACTGGGGGCAGAAGAATTTTGCTTATACTCACACACTGTCCTCTCCTCATGAAGCATTGGCCTGAATTACAGATATAGAGTAGTGTGGGTTTGTAGAAAAGAGGACAAATTGAGGAATCATTGGTCCTGTGACTGAGGACATCCAGAAACAAGTTGCATTCACTCATTTAACTGACAAACTACACAACAGGACATTTTGTGTTCTCTGTCTTGTCCTTTGTAACATTTTATTTTTATGTATTGAGCGGTATTTCAGTCTTTTTCTGTAAGAGCCTCACTTTCTTTAATAAAATCTTTGCTATTATTGGCAGGCATAAATAAAGAGAATAGTCTAATCAATGAAGCCCTTGGTTTACTGTAGAAAATTTCAAATTAACCTAAACAGTGAGGGTCAGACAAGATCTAGCCCTTCATCAGTAGATGCTGTACTTTGCATAATGAAAAGGACACTCGTGACAAATCCCCCTCTTGCTTCTCCACCCTTGTCTCAGGAAAGGGTGGCTGAGGTTGTTTAAAGGGCAATAAAAAGGACATTTTGAAAAAGCACTGTTTGCATTTTCATATATCTTGCATGCTTCTTACTTCACTATCTCCTGTTAGCACCATATAGAGTGCAAAGTATTTAAAAAGCTTTCCTACATTAGCACCTGGGTTAACGAGCAAACCCTTCATGCGTTCAAAACCTGTGCTAGAAGAGACAAAACACTAATGTAGAAGAGACAGAAATGCATTGCCATTCTGTTCACTTCAAGCAGCTTTACAGAAATCTGGAGGTAGCCAGAAGTAACTACAATGGCATGAAGAGAAACAATTCTCTGTGGATACTGTGGATAGCGTGATTATAAATCATTACTATATACATGTTTTGAGTAAAGACAAACTGTTTGTTTAAAGTGTGTTCACTGTGGGAATCTGTCTCCTGGGATTAGCACAGGACATCCTGCATGATTACAGCAGCAACTCTTTATGAATACATCTACAACAGATTTGGATTATTCAGGGAAAATTTTAAAACCTATTTCAGGAGCAGAACTGTAATGTAATTTTGTGATGTGTGCAGTGACAGTCAGATATATCCTATATTGTTTTGATACAAATGTATTGATCCATTCACTAGAACTAAGGGACCCAAACATTGGAAAAACAGCCCAGCAATCCCAAATAAAGTGTTCTTCTGGCATCTGCCCAACTCATATTTATGCATCAAATTGCCACATAGTCAAGCATGATACATCACTGCCGAAAACACATTCTCACTGATCCAGAATGCAGTGGCATCATGCTTCACACCACTCTAGCTGTTGCTTTGCGTATACTGATTGTAATCATCTGATTAGCCATAGAGCCATTTCATGGAGATCCTGATGTACAGTTCTTAAGGTCAGGTCCAGAATCAATATAGAAGTAGTAAGTGATGCAAAAGAGATGAGTGATTTTCACAACTACACACTTCGGCACTCGGCAGTCAAGCTCTGTAGGTTTGCATGGTCTTCTGTTTTTAGCTGAGATGTTATTTCTATATGATTTCATTTCACTTAAAGTTGACCAGGGCATATCTAGCAGAAATGTCATAAACTTGTATGTGGCAAAGATGATCGCCTATATTTTACTGCCATTGTTTGTCTATTGAATGTGTTAGAACAGAGAGTTGAATCAATCCATCCATCCATCCATCTATCCATCCATCCATCCATCCATCCATCCATCCATCTATTCATATATACATCCATCAATCTATTTTCTAAAGCTGCTCATTCAATTTAATTTGATTTGTAAAACACCTTTGACAATGGACATTACCATAAAAACAGCTCTATAGAAATAGAGATTCAGGATTTTACTTTTAAAATGAATAAATCTATCCCTAATAACCAAGACAGAGGTAAAAATTATAAGGAAAAACTTCTAAGATGAAAAAGAAACCTTGAGAGGAACCCAGCAACCTACACAGCTTATCCTACACAACCTACAGTACAACCTACACAGCTCATCATACCCTTGGAGTCTATGTAAATAGAACTTGCGGCACAAGGCGGGAGACACCTTGAAACCCTTCCGGTGGCACCAAACCATCACAGGGCACACACTAAAGATAATTTGGAAGTAGAAACCAGCCTACCCAGTACAGTATGTCTTTGGACTGGGGAAAGAAGCCCAAAAGAAACACCCAACGCATGAGGAGAACATGCAAACTCCATGCACACATGGCGGCGACAACGGTTAAACCCTCACCTGAGATTTTCCCTTTGGGTGACCACATACTTTATTGTTTATTTACTATATAATTAATACTATGGTCAAGATCCAAGATAATAAAATCTAACTTTTAGACATTACGTTTGAATATAATAGAACATGTTTGTTGTTTGTTGCTTCCTCCTTTTTTTTTTTAACACCGTCATAACTAATTATTATCAGTGGTAACACATTTAACCCTCTGGAGTAATACATCATTTAAATCTGTAAAGGTATTGGGTCACCTGGTCATAAGTATGGTATGTGATTTTTGAGCATTGCATCCCACATTTAGTCCCAATTTGCTCTTATAATTCCCTCCACACTTCTGGGAAAATGTTCCACTATATTTTGGAGTGTGCTTATGTATATTTGTGTTCATCAGTCACAAGGGTATTATGAAAGGCAGGTACTGATGTAGGTGTGGACTGGGGTGCAGTCAGCGTTCCAATTCATCCCAAAAGTGTTCAGTAGGGATGAGATCAGAACTCTATAGCAAGCCACTTAAGAGCCTCTCCAAAACATCTTCAAGGAGCTCACTTTGTGCACAGGGGCATTTCCATGCTGGAACAGGTTTGAGTTTCCAAATTCAAGTGAATGGAAAATTGTATTATAGTGCATCTAAACACGTCCTACACAACTGAGTGCCTTTAGCTTTGTGGTACCAGTTTGGAAAAGAGCCACATATAGTAGGAAAGGTCAGGTGACTCAATACCTTTTGGAAATCTAGTGTATGTTTTGCTCACTGCTGCTTCAGGAGTGCTGATTCTAATCCCATATTAAGCACCTCTTGCATTTCATATGCATGGCAGAAACACACAATAATGAAAAGATAAACAGCACTATAACACTCCTAAGAATCATCATCATAACAATGTTTCTAGTGTTTTAATGATCCCATATTTAGCTTGAAGCATGCATGTGCTGATAAGAAAAACTGATATGTCTGGTGGTACTGTGAAAGTGCTGTAGTTTGCAGGAAGATGAATGATGAGTGGAGCGGAATGGCCTGCAGCAGAGGGGCGGGATGGAGCTGTGTTTCCTCCCCGCCCCTCACTGACCCTCCGCTCGGACACACTCAAACAAGCAACAAGCTGAGAGCTCACACATACAAACTCATAGTGTGGGATTAACAAGAAGAACACTTGAATCAACGAGGATTTTCTGTTTCTTGGGTGAGTTTTTATTTTCAGACCGCTTTCTTGGCCTACATGGTAAAAGTAGACCGGGTTTGCTACGCTTTACGGGCTACTTTATTCCCCCCCCCGACATGCACAGAACAGCAGTGGAAATGCAGGTGCTGCGCACGAGCCGAAATACACACGCTTTTTCGGCATGTAGAGCATTTATATATAGCATGCATTTGATCTAAGTCAAGAGGAAATGCATTTTCCTGAAAAAAATAAAAATACAATTCGGGGGGAAGTCCTGTTGCAAGATGCACAGAAGATTGCTTTAAATTTCCGCTTCTCCTCCATGATCTCTCATGTAGTACCATAGGAGATATCAGACATACAATACAGTGTAGCCAGTGATGGTGCAGAAACACTGGTGCCTTTATACTCTTTAAGACCACATTGCCAAGAAGCCTCAAATGTTTCCCTTCTCGGTGAACACACTCCACTTGTAGCCAGGGGAAAAAATAAATCTAGATGTTTGGCAAATGGAAAGCTGGAGTGTTGTGGAGTGTTTGTACCAATGTACGTACAAAAAAAGGAGGAAAGCAACCCTAAAAGTGCTTCAAAATATATATAATGTTTTATAAAGGAAGCTAGAAACCATAAACCAAAAGATTCAGATTATTGTTACTGTACTTTCTGTGTCAGTAATGGAAACTAAATGGAAAATTCCAGGCTTTCCATATAAAAATAGTTTAGAGAAAAGTCAACTTGGCACAGGAAGTGTGTATAGTATTTAGGATCATGTGAAGCCATGAAAACAGAAACATCATGGGAATAATACTAAAAAAACATGCTCTAATGCTGTGTGAAATCTGTGTGATATTTGCTCTATTACCTGTAATTCAGTGACGAAATAAAGGAAATGTCTGGTATTTAGATGTAAATAAATGCTAGTAATCGAAAATCTTACAATTCAGATTACATTCGCTATACTTCCTGCATGTCAGTAATGGAAACAAATGGGAATTTCCTGTTTTTTAGTATAAAAATAATCCAGGAAAAATCCAACAGGGCACAGGAAGTGTTTAGGATCAACTGCAGCCATAAGAACACACCTATAATTATAAACCCCTTTGGAATTAGACTAATAATGCAAAAGTCTCCGATTTCACATTGTATTCACGATGCTTCCTGGACCAGCAATTGAAACTGAAGGGAAATTTTTGCCTTTGAATGTCAAAACAATCTAGGAATAAATCCCACTATAAACAGAAGTTTTTAGGTTCAGCTGCAGCCAGGACAAGCAGATCAATACCATAAACCCTTTGGGGATTCAACTAATAGCTTTAAAAAAGTTAGTAAAAATATCTTCCTTTTCAGATTTTTTTTAGCTGGATTGCCTGTGCTAGCAATGTAAACTTCAAAAAAAAAATGTATCTTTTAAAAATACACAAAAATAATTCAACAGAAAATAACAAATAACTTAAACTCCTTGGAAATTGAGGAGAATATTTCGAGCATAGTTGACACTTTGTTTTAAATGCTACTCACTTTTCTTATTCTTCCACCCTTCCATACCAGATAATTATTGGTGGATAACTGCTCCTAGAAAGCAACAGTTTAGCAATCACTGCTACAACTGCAATATTTTATTATTCAAGTTGTTTTTAAAGTACAAAAAAAGCTAGAAAATAACCAGTTGGCTTTCAGAAAGGTAAATTACAGAAAAAAACCCAAAACGTGATTATTTGTGACTATTTATAGTAATGTGTGATCACATATTGAAAATTGCAAATGTGAAAGTTTTAATCATGGTGTGCCATCAAATTAAAGCACATTTTGTAAAGTAATTTCAGAAGGTCAAAATTGGTTAATGATAAAGCTTTCACCTAGAAAGAGAAGGATTTGTTGATCTAAGTCACTCAGATAACTGTGTATATATATATATATAAATATACACACATGTCTAACAATAAATACTAGCAAATGCAATCAGAGCCGAATGTAGAGAAAAACAATTGGCAGGAAACTTGTTGCCTGTGAACACTGTCAGCAAGGAAAAGCCCACCCTCATCAATGCTTTGTGGCTGTTTTGTGGCTTGCGGTCAGAAAGCCTTTCAGATTATGATCATGAATGAAGTTTGTAATGTGTTAAAATGCAAAGTAATGTAAACCTGAAACCAGGCTGCATCTGCTGTGTGGTTAAGACTTGACTTGATAGAAGTCTGAACAAACTAAGAACCATAAACACAATAAAAAGAATATTTAGGGACACAGATTCAGTATTTTTGCATTGACCATTTTAGGCTTTGGTTATGGGCTTTGTCAACAATATATGGTTGAATTTAAGATGTAGAATTCAGGATAGTCTGCACATATCCAGCTTTATTAAACACTACTGGAGAAAGCTCAGATGATAGAGGCTTCAGAGAAAACATTTTTATATTTGAAAAATGTTTTCAATTAAAACTGTGCTGTTTTCTATTTATATTGTATTTGATCGTAAGAATAAATATGATGGACTTTGTACTGTATGTGTTGAAAAACCCCATCATGCACCAGTGAATAGAAGTGTTTCAAATACATGAATAGAAACGATTTTTTTACAAAAAAAAAAGTTTGCACTCTCACACTAGAAAATCTCATCATTATCTAATAGCTCTATGTCCTTATATTGTATGTTTATATAAATACATTTTCGAGGACTAGTGTTAGGTTTCTGGACCATGTAATATTCATCTGTATCTATTAAATAAAATCTACTGTTGGAGCACCTCGGGCATGAGGGAATTGTTTGCCATCATTTAGCACACTAATGGAGCATCCATTTCTTCTCGAAACCATCCTGTATGTACATCAGAAATCAATAACAACCACACCTTCCAACAGTATGAACACTCAAGGCCAGCATGGTTTTGTAGATGCTCTGTTCTCAGTTTCTAAAACAGCTGTGTGGATTTGGGTGTTTTGGTGTATATTTTTGACCAGTTCTCCCCAAACATGCTTATTTTAGGAGCCATTATTTGCCTGCTGTTTTGACACATGTTGCTTCCATGCTCAGCCCCCATACAGTCTGTGTCACTTGTATATGCAGGCAATTCATGGGCCACAGCTATTCATTATCATGTCACAGAAACAAGCAGTTTGACTGCTGTCTCTCTGGTAAAAACTCACTCTTGTTACCAGCATCTTGGTGCTGTTTCTTTTTCTGTTACTCCCATCATTTCTGTATTATTTCTTTAATTCTGTTCAGTTCAATTCACTTAAATCTTATTTATATAATGCTGTCATCAATGAACATAAGCTTAATTCTAATTCAAACAAAACTTTAGCTGCAGAGTTAAAGGTGTTTTAACTGTAATCGCAAAGAGTTAGCTTAAAATAACAGAACATATAAATCATTACATAGTCAATACATACATCACCATGACAGTCCTTAGATTGTAAGTATATTCTCTCTTCATCTTAAGGGAACTCAGCATCATTTTACCATTTTATAAGATTTAAATGATGCAAGTCTGGTTACTGTGTTTGGCATTAGCAGCATTATGGGGCTTTGACAAAAGAAAGCTATAAACTAATGTTAATATATATGGATTAATCGCACATTTGTATTTGTTCCAAATGTACCTTATATTAATACTTTTAAAGTTTTTAATACTCTAATCAACATGGGCATGGACAAATATGGATGCTTTATGCAAATGTACTGTTTATTATTATTTAATCGAAACTCAACATTAAGCATGAAGACATAATATTCTTGTAAACGTTTAAAAGTAATTGATGTTTTAAATCACGTGAATCATAAGGACATCAAACGGAACTTTTGCTTTGTTTCCTTGTGGTCCATGTGTTGCATTGAAAGTTTTAATTTTGCCTCTTTTATATTTAATCATTCATTTATATTTGTATTAAAAATGGTAGAACAGAAATGTGCTTCATTAATCTCACATTAATCAAATTTGTGCCATTCAGATAAATTTGCATTAACGCGTTAATTTTGACAGCCATAGTATACATATATATATATATATATATTTATATTTTTTCTGATGACTATTATTATTATTATTTTATATATATGTGTGTGTGTATATATATTCACGCGTGCGCACACACACGCACACACACACACACACACCCACACACATACACATATATGAATTGTGTATGTAATATTTGTTATGAATTAAAAGGGATGAAATGCATGATTACCATGCTAATGTCTTCCAATCTAGCTTTATTGAATTCTTTGTATATCTTTTGTTCAGGAATTAGAATGGGGAGCTTGTATAAAGAAGAGCAGGATGACTGGTTGACAGTCTGTCTCAAGTACCTTCTTTTCGTCTTCAACTTCCTGTTCTGGGTGAGTCTGGAGCGAATGTAGTGTGTGTGAGTGTATGTGTGTGTGTGTGTGTGTGTGTGTGTGTGTGTGTGTGTGTGTGTGTGTGTTGTTGTTTTTTTTTTTTTTACATTTCAATGTAAGGGGAAAGTGTGGGAGTTTGATCTGTGGGCTAAAACTAGAGGCAGAAAGCATGAAAGTAAAGGCAGCACAAGATCAAATTGATGTTTTTGAGTCTCAGGTGGGTTGTGTCTCTGTGTGTGCATGTGTGTATAGGGTATTCCTAAACAGTGTGTTTTAATAATAGAGCTCAGTCAAGCCCTCATGTTTCACAGAAGCCCAGGGCTATTAGAAAAAAACACTTTCAAATTGAAAAGGAGGAAGTTTGAGCGTGTGTTAATGTGCGTGTGAATCATTGTCTGTAGCGATGTGGAGGCAGGCATACAAGTCTTTTATTTTCCCACCACCTCTCAGCTCTTGGTTCCTCTTTCGTCTGCCAGTATTTCTTGCTTCTGATCAGCTCACAAACTAGGACAGCACCCCCTAGAGTCATATTTGTTTGTAGAGTGGTTGTAAAGGCACCACAAATAAAGCCTGGTGTGATTTCTGAACACAGTCGAGTGTGTCTGTGTTATGTACTGATTTCCTGTCATTGTCATGCAAATATGTCTGTAGACAGAATTCACTTTGACACTGATCCTCAGTGAAATTTGACAGCATTGAAAACAGGCTTTGGATAAAGGGCAAGCATTAAGCAGCCACATTCAGGCTCTTTTTAAAAAGTGAAATATGAGGTGCTTGGTGGTGTGTAAAAAAAAGGTAATTCTATAAGAAAACACAATATGTTTAGAAATTATATCAAGCTATTATCAAGCTGTTCGAGGTGAGGAAATTATGACATGGTGATGAATTGTTGTGATACTATTACTGCCTCGAAAGGGTTAATTTTTAAACGAGAGCTCATTGTGATGCATTTGATTTGATTTCTCTTATAATAATCATGGCATTCACAACAGCAATTACGTTTTTAATATACTAATGATCAGTTATCATTTACAGTTTTGCAGATATAAATAAGCTTTTCTTATTAAATAATAAAACAAATAAACCTCCTTGTGTTGAAAAACCTACTGACTAACACTGGAGACTCCTATAAATGGCAAACAAACATCTTTCTGAAAGCTTCACCACATCAACAATTATGTCTCATGTTACAAAACAACACTTTTCTTATATTACAGTGTTTGCGATTCACAAGACCCTGTGTATGAGCCGTTGCTGTAGAAACAATACCATATTAAAATGAGCACAATAACATAAACCTTGCTGCCTGAGCTACTGTCAGAGCTGCTTTTCTTATTGTTGAATTGGTATAATATTTTGTTCATTTCTGGTAACCTCTGACCCTGTCCCGGGCCATGGAAACAAAAGAACACACTTTTTTTTTTTGTCTGAATCAAAGTTGGCTTTTGTAGTGTAGTGGCCAGAATGGTATGCGTAATAGCTGGTCAAGCAGAAGTCCCCAGAGGGCATGTCTGATTACTGCTTTGGCTTTGTTTGGACACAGAAGGAAAGGAAACAGAGGGCTGGAATGTGGGAAAGTTTACTAGGAACTTCCTTGGAATATAAGTCGATTATTATACAAATTTGTTCTAGTATAACTTTGTAACTTGTTCTATAGCAATACATAAAAATATATAGAATAAGGTGCCTGCCAAAGGTTTGAAAACACCTAGTCATTTATTGTTTTTGAGACACATGCATGGTCCTTTTGTTTATGTGCATAAAACTAGGTATAAGTCAAAAACACACAAGAATTAGACAGTGAATTACTGGAAAAGAGTTCTGCGGACAGAATAAGCTTAATGGTTTGGGATTGTTTTCTGAGCAGGAAAGGATGGAGACTTATTCCAGGTGAACCAACCACTGAACCAATATGGCTACCATTCCATATTTCAGCACCATGCAATTCTGTCTGGATTGTGGCTAATTGGAATTTCATCATAAAACAAGACAATGAGCTGAAGCATACGTCCAAGGCTCTGTTAGCGTTATTTAGAGATTTATATCTATATATTTATATTTATATCATGGAATGGCCTGCCCAGTCACGGCACCTAATCCAACTAGTGAAGAACATCTTTAACAAGTTTTAAGTCTTTCCTCTAAATGTTTGGAGATACAGAACTGTTCACATGCCAAGCGTGTGTAAAGCTCTTATTTATTCTAAGGGAGAATTTTGTAATACAATTTTTGGTTTGGGCAAAGTAAATCTTCATAGAGTTACATTTATTTGTTGCATATAAACAAAAGAAACATGCAAGTGTCTCTCAGAAACGCTAAAAACATTTCAAAGTTATGACAGGCACTGTATCATTTTACGCTATTATGAACAAAAAACTGCTATGCTGTATAAAGCCATTTTACCCACAGAATAAAGGTAAAACATGTAAGGAGTAAAACATTATGGGATGTGCTGTACATGTTATTTCAAAACATCAGATCCGCACTACACTTTAGGATTAGTAACAGCAAATCCTATAATGTCCCATGCATGTTTTATATATCCAAAAAAGTTTTATGTAGTTAAGCATAATTATTATAACTTACAATAATAATTATTTTAAAGATTAGTGACATGCATGTTATGAATAAATTGAGATATTCTTTTACAATTTATTCATTTTAATGTCAAGTCGATGTCTGTGTAATAAGTTGCATAATAAAAAGAAAACTAATATTTCGATGGAAAGACCAAACTGCTCATTGTCTCTCTCTCTCATTTTTTTTTCAGATGGGTGGAGGGGTTGTGATGGGAGTAGGGATCTGGACTCTGATTGATAAAGGAGATTACTTGAGCCTGCTTGCCTCCAGCACATTTGCCGTTTCTGCCTATATCCTCCTGCTGGCTGGTGGCCTGGTCATGGTCACTGGCTTCCTTGGCTGTTGTGCCGTCATACGCGAGCAGAGGGGCCTCCTTTCCATGGTACACACATCTTTCTTAATCATTACTCCACTGGTCACTCATGTAGACAAATTGATGTCCAGGAGCTAAGCTGTATGCATATTACGATGACTGGCACTGCTATAAAAAAGTTGGTATATCATGTTATTATATGTGTTTTAGTTGCCAGCTCCCTCTCAACTATCTGACTGCTTCTGATTCAGAGCATGACAGCACAACAAATGAGCTGACAGACATCCCACTCGCCTCCATTTAAAAAAAAAAAACAGAGACCGAGAGGTTGTGACTGTCATTGCAGTGGTTCTATTTTTAGCTGACCCTTTGTGTGTTGCAGGATACACGGGAAGAAAAAGTGCCACCTTTTGGGCGTATCTTAGTCCCCATGCTGTTCCTTTTGTGCTGTTTAGATTGCATGGTTGATTACAGCAGATTGCAGCAGATCTCAGAAAGGTGATCTGAAACTCACCTTTAAAGGAAGCATCTCTTACTGTACTTATCGTATGTAGACACAGAACCACACAAACACACAATTTCAACCACACAAGCACATCGATCCCAGCTAGAAAACGGCAAGCAGCTGGACTGCACTCTAATGACTGGCCTTGAGTTCGCCTATATAAAGGTTTTGTCTCTTGTCTTGCTGACAAGTTGACATAATTATCATCATCCCTCTATGTGTGTATGTATGTGTGTATATATGTGCTCATGTTTGTGCCAGCTGCTATCCTGACACCCATGCTGCCCGTGTTTGAGTTGTTTGTTTGTATTTTCTTCTTTACTGTCAGTCAAGCTGATGAGAAATGTTTATTCCATACAAGATGTGTATTTTATGGTACATTTAAAAGTTATTTGAAATGAAACGATGTGTTTGATATGTTTCACATATGTTTCAAATATAGTCTGTGAGTCGCCACGAGAACAGACTGAGAGTAATACAAACAATGCTAATACTTTGTTTCTATGAATGAATATCTTTTAAATATTCACAAAAAGTTGATGTATTTTGGAAGTTGAAGTCTGTAACAGGCATTTCTCTAGGACTTATGGGTTGCCAATTATTCTTACATAAAATGCCAGATATAACTATGTTAACATTTCATACAACATTCAAACATTAATGTCATCTTTTAAACCAAAAAAACCCCCAAACAAACAAAAAATGAAAAGGTGCAGATTCACGCTAATAAAAAAAAAGTTAAACTAAGTAAATTAATGTTCTATACATTTATTTAAAAGCCTAAAAAATTTTATTGTTGTTTTTTATTAATATAGCATAGTAAAAACAGCTAATGCTGGTGTTACAGTAAATCATTTTTAACATAATGTGGCTATGCTAAAACTCCATGAAAAGGTGAAAACATTGCTACCATAGCTAGTGATTCTGGCTTTAATCAGATGAAGATATTGACAATTGATCATGATAAGGCTTAGATTTTTGCCTACAATAAAGGCTACGTCAGTTCACCCATCAGGTACATCTAAAAAGTTATTCATTTATTTTACATTGGCATCAATTAAATGTATAATATAAGATAATTAAGTAAATACAAATATAGTAAATAAAATGATTTTTATATAGTAATTGTATTCTTTCCCTACACAGTTTACACTAAAAGTAATGCACAAATTAAAAATGCAGCAGGATGGATGGGTGAGCTTTGGGATGGGATAGGAGTGTAGATAAAACAGAAGGTACTCATGCCTGACTAAAAGGCACTTCATAAATGTTGCATGCATAGAAGCATAGGTGACAGTGAAGTAAATTGTAAATGACAAGGCGGTGTTACGAGTGCTGAGTAGAAGTATACAGTGAACAGGTGCTTGTACATTGCTAATTAACTCCGCTAGTCTGCCTTTCCTTGTCATCTTTCGTGCACAAGAAATGTATTTCGACTTAAAAGTCCTGACTTATGTGCACTGCTTGTGTTTGTATGATTTGAAGAAATATTGCAATCTATTATACTCAATTGTAATAAGGACATTGTGTACAGGGTTAAAGCTAGATTGAGTAGAAAACATCTTTTTTTTAATTTGTTTTTGGCATGTACATTACATTTTTCTGGTAATCATGCAGCATTTTTGTGGAGCCAAGTGCAACAGCACTACCATTGTTCATAAGAACAAAACACAGACTTATACATAGAAGAAGTGATGGAGTTTGTTTGTTTCTAGCATAGACTGTATATTCATACAGTCTACCAGTCACAGTATATTTGTGGGTGTAATGGAAATGAACAAGTTGGATGAACAACAGACAACAGAACAGCAATAGAAGGGTTGCTGCTTCTCTGTTTACTGTATTCGGTGTTTAAAGGAAACATTATTATAGATTCAAAGTACTTAATTAGAAATTGTGTGTGTGTGTGTGTGTGTGTGTGTGTGTGTGTGTGTGTGTGTGTGGGGCACAGTTTGTTTTCAATCTATTTTATTAGGTCATTAATGAAACCTTGTGATTATAATTCTCTACTCAGCCCTAATAGTCAAATTTTTTATATCTCATTAATTCAGACCTTCATACAAAGTATGGACAAAATTTTGGGATTTTAGTCAGTAAATATTGGGACACCTAACTATTCCCCATACTGCTACCACAAGGCATTTGATTGTATAGGATGTCTTTGGATGTGGTACATTTTCCTATCACTTAAACAATAAGACCCAAAACATGTTTCAGCATGACAGTGTTTCTGTTCACAAGGCCAGCTGGATGAAAACATTGTAAACATGGGTTATAGTGGAAGATATTGAGTGGCCTGCTATTGAGCTCTGACCTCAACCCTGCTCAACGCCTCCTACACTAGTATCTGACTTTACTAATCCCCTTGTGGCTAAATGAGCACAAATCTCCACAAGCAAACTTCAAAATCTGGTGAAACATGTCTAAGGAGAACAGTAAACAGTAAATGGGGACTAAATGTAGAATGGGATGCTTATAATGCACATTATGGTTATGTCTTATGATTAGGTGTCCACAACAATTGTCCATCTAGTGAAAGGTCTTCTGTTTGTATAAATCTGTTGCTGTTACATGAGCTTACTGACCTTTTCTTTGCTCTTGTCACTCTGTAGTACTTCTCCTGTTTGCTGGTGATATTCCTGATTGAGCTCATTGCTGGAGTTCTAGCATATGTGTATTATCAGAGGGTGAGTCATCACTCACACACCCAAAACACATTTAAGCATAAAACACACACACACACACACACACACACACACACACACACACACACACACACACACACACACACACACACACACACACACACACACACACACACACTGTAATTTAACCAGATTTAAAGATGAAATGCCTTAAAGAAAACAGTTATTAAAAAAAACAGGAAATATTGGTAATAGTAATTTAGAAACTTGTTTTTGAGCAATGTGATCAAATATATTAAATAAAATACGCCACAAATATCTTAACACAAAAAAAGTAATTACTATTATCATAGATGATTAGATACCTATAGGTTTATATAAAGTTTGTAAATGTTAAACAACTGAGTCAAATAAAGTCCTAAGCTTGAGACATGTAACTAATTATGTAAAGAACACCATATCAATTCGTCAACAACATATAGTACATTTTATATCTGTTTATTGTTACATTTAATGCTGTAAAACACAAAGACTAGTTATTTCCTGTTATTATGTAGGTTTTTAACAGTTGTTCCTTTACCAGCATCTTTTTTTTTTTTGTTTGAAGGTTAAACAAATAAAAAAACACCAAAAAATAAAGCAAAATCAGTTCTGTCTCTCAAGGCTCCTGAGGTGGAAAACCGACTACCCTTTACAAACCTCTTACAGCAGAAACTCCGTCTATATCAATAGTGATATGATTTTCTATAACAACACATTATATGTCCACATGGAGTGTCCCTCATGCTATTACCTGTGACTTAGCTCTTGAGGACCACAGGATGATGTTATAAGTGCTACAAAAAGTTATAGCCAACTTACACCTTTATTTTACATCATAAAGCAGTAACTGTATTCTTTTGAGAATTTCAGATTTCACAAAGCATGTCTTCTTTTATCAAACTACCGCTGTTAGACCCACTCAAACATTTTTTACATTTTATTCAAATTTTCTAATATTCTGTATTTGAAATGTGGTTTGTCTTTGTCTCTCCTGACTTTTTTCAGCTTAGTGAGGAGCTGAAGCAGCACTTGAGTAAGACAATGACGGAGAACTATGCTCAGCCAGGGAAGGAGGGCATCACTAAGGCAGTGGACCAACTGCAGCAGGATGTAAGAGACTTGAAATCTGAAACCTGAACAGGTCATAGGACCACAATTCAAAACCTTTTAGAGAATAAGATTTTAGTATCTTATTTTCTGTCACTCACATTGCCACCAGTATGATGTCAGGATAAGTATAGAATGGGGTTACTACAGAATCATTTTGGCGAATGCTAGTTTTTACAAATAATAACAAATATTTGTTTGGATTCTTTAAAATCATTTTCAGCTTACTGCAATTTAAACAAAGTCTTCTCATATAAAGCGAATATATTTGTGAAAAATGGTTTAGGGTAATGTAGGTGGGCTTGGATGGGTTTTTTCTATGAAAGGTCATAGTTATGATAATGAACTACATTTCCCATTATCCACACTGGGGTGTGCACTGAGGTGTGTACACTTTTATAATCACTATATATACAGTATAACATATGTATATTATATTACAATTATTAAAGAATAGCATACTATTTCAGTTAAATGTCATAAATGCATGAAAAATGCAGCTATACAGCAGCTATAAGCAGTTGTTCCCTCAACAGCCTTTGTTTTCTTGTGTGGGGAACTTCTTAAGACTGATCTTTTTTACAAAGTACTCACTGCACCGGAAACTCCTATCAATTGACTATATCAAGGTTTATACATATAAATTACAACATGCATTTAATTTTCCAGTGTTGGATTAAGTGTAGCATCTACCATACAAGTCTGAGTTAATTAGATCTGATATTGTTGAGAATTAACCACGTATGATCTTTTATGTTGCAGTTTAAGTGCTGTGGAAGCAATAACTCCTATGACTGGCAGCACAGTGTGTACATCCTGTCCTCAGAATCTGAAAAACGGCTGGTTCCTGATAGCTGCTGCAAGACCATAACCCTTCGCTGTGGCAGGAGAGACCACCCTTCCAACATCTACAAAGTAGAGGTGGGTGTTTGTAAGGGAATATTGGCCTCATTCCCAAACAGTCATGTAAGTGATTTTAAATAAGGTGAATATGTAATGCTGACCACTGGAAAGCCATGTTTCTTTTGATATGCCACTTGGGGAAGTTTTAAATGAGGAAACTACAGCTGTAGATCTGGCAAGTGCTCATTCTGACATTATAGTAATTTTCTTTGGTCTGAAGGGAATATGCTATTATCAATGCTAACTCCCCACTGAGCCATATAGAACACATTATGTTTCAAAATCCGTCCACAACTTGATTAGCCTCATGGGTGTGATTTGAGAAGAGTGTAATCATACATCAATCTGTTAATTTAATGAAATCTATGTTGGATGACAAAGAGTACATATTGTACCTCCCTAAACATTTAGAACTTGTTAGCAAGTCCGGCCTTTTTTTTTTTTTACAAGCTTTTCAACCTGTTTAACTGTTCCTGAATAAAATGCTTTAATAGAATTAACTAAACAAATGTTGTACAGAGAGAAGCTGATATTTATTTATTTTTTTATGATTTATTCAGCGATTGGATATTTGATATTCACCAGTTAGCTAGCTAACTAATGCTGTTTGTAGTTGACCACTGAGTGGGTTTACTTTCTCTCAACAGAGCCTGGCACTCCCATGGTAGCTGAGTAATTTAGCTAGCTTTAAGACAGTTTAGATAATGAAATTTCCATGCCTCATTACTTCTAGTGTATGTTTATAATCAGATTATTATTTGGTTGCCTGTCATATTGTTCTATGTACATTCTATCCAATCATATTTATTTTCATTTTCAACAGCTTATCCAACATGTTTCTTAGCCAACTAGTTATAGTTAGATAAGAAACAAGCCAACGTTACCATTAAACTGGTGTGTGTTTTGAGGTGGCAAATAACAAATGGTTTTGATTGATCAGCAGCTAACGTTAACGCTAACTATAAACAGGTTTAGAAAAAAATCAGATGACAATATACTGTCATTATGATTTATATTCATACAACATTATACTAAATAATGAATGTAAAGTTTTCCCAGAGTTACTGTACATTGTACCTGCATATTACCTATACTAATCTACTACATATTAGGGTAATATACATTTTTGCTAATATCTGAAGCACATTTACACACACACACACAAACACACACACACACACACACACACACACACACACACACACACACACACACACACATCTGTACTTTCGGCTTTCTATCTTGAACCAGTAAATCGCAGCTAAACCTCTGCATGATTGCTGAGCTCAATGCAGAGAAGTTCAAAATTGGTTTTGAAGATGTATTTAGTTAATAAATCATTTTTTATCTAATGATTGCAGGAGGTCTTTTGCTTTTGTCTGATTGAAAAGCAAAGATGGTGCCAAGCTTCTAGGAAACTGTGAAGCCTGCACAGAAAACAAATCAGGCATGTGTGTGAAGGTGACCTGCTATCACCCAGCGACAGCATGGCAAAAGTGCAGGTTGGCATTTGTAGCTGTTAAATGGAGTTTGAAATGCTGTTGTGTCTTGCAGGGAGGCTGTATTACTAAGCTGGAACAGTTCCTGGCTGACCACCTGCTCATCATTGGTGCTGTGGGGATTGGTGTGGCCTGTCTACAGGTAATGCCATCTATATTAGAGCTCTGTATCTTTCTTACTGTGCAGTTGTTACTCATCACCTTTATATAATCTATTAGAAGATATTTGTCTGTTTCCTTATTTTAATATTCACAGAATTTTCAGTTTTAATTGGTGTGAATTAGTCCAAACTTCCTGTTGTGTTTTTCGACCTGAATCGTCTGCTCACTCCTCGCAGTTTTCCTTCCGTTCTTCCATTTTTTATTCTGCAGCATCTCCTGTGTTTACCTGTCCAGGGCTCTCATTTATAAACGTGGCTTACGCACAAAATCTGGCTGAAAACGTGCATTCACCACTTTCCACGCAAAGGTTTTGATTTATAAAAAACAAATTTGATGGGAGAAAGTCCGCACCTGTAAGTAAACTCTGAGCCCTGCGTACACACACAACATGAAAACACATAAGGTGAAAAGGGAAATTAGCAGGTAGCGTGCACAAGCTTTGCGTGAAAAGTCTGCTCTGGGGTCTCATTTATAAATGATGGCTGAAAAAGTGCATACGTCATGTTTATAAATGAGACCAGAGTTTAGCGGGTGGTGCGTCAGTAATAATGGTCCACGGGAAACAGTGTTCTGTGTGTAGTTAAATAGACTAAATGAAGCATCGAGGCAATTTGCCTCGATGCTTTTTTGTATTCAAATTACTTAAGTTACTCGAAGAATCGTTTCAGCCCTAGTGTGAAGATGTTGTTTTATATTAATGTGCTTACTCTAATATGTTTATTTTATAGACTAACAACTCATTCACTCACTCATGTATTTTACATGGGGCACTAATGGATCATCAAGGATATAGTTTTATTTATTAATTTTTTTTATGATGCTTTATTTTATATATCTTTTTTTATTTTATTTTGTTTTTCTTTTTAATTTAATGATTTTGTTGAATGCACTGGACAAGGAACTTCTACACTGTCTGTGATACTAAAGATCTGAGCATTTAACAAGGACATTTTTCATTGAGGAAAATTAAACATTGGGAATTATATTTTATGACTAATTTGCAAAAAAAGTTACAAAACCTATTATCTTTCATGAGCAATGATAAGAAAAATCATACATATCTTATGGATTCTCTTTACCAAACAAACATTTACTTAACATTTACTTAATTTACATTTACTTGTCCTTTAAGCATCAATGCAGCACAATTCAGGCTTTCTTTTTAGGACATTTTAATGTTTATAGCTGCTTTTAAGGTTCAGTTTAATGCCACCTCAACCATAAAGCTAAACCCACTGATCCAGTACAGAAGAATCAGGCACTTAAACATTAATTAGATTTTTTTTAAGTGCTGACTAAAAATAGACTGTTATCTAGATCTATGGGTCAATCTGAAATGGAAGGTTATTTTTAACCTCAGACCTCGAGTAGGCAGTATTGACAGATTCCTCTCTACTGCAAGAAGAGAGGAAAAGAGAAGAAAGAGCTCTTGTAGCTAAATGCAGACTTCCAAGTTTAGTCTTCTGCGCTCTGTTGGAGTGATGGCTGCTATTGATCTATTTCCTGTGAATTAAATCTTTAAATAGAATCAGGCACTCATCTCTTTTTAAGCAGGATTGCTTTAGTCGTCAGGGCATCGGAGTTGTGGGGAATGTGGCAAGATTATTTCAGTATTACACTGTTGAGTGCAAAAGTTTGCATCAGACATTGTTTCTAGCTGTCATGTAAAGTTATATGTTTCATACGTATGTAGGAACATTCACTGACATTATAACATTATGACCGGTGAAATTAATAAAACTGATTATCTCTTCATCTTGGCACCTGTTAATTGGTGGGATATATTATGCAGCAAGTGACCATTGTGTCTTCAAAGTTGATATAATAAGAATATTAGAAGCTGGAAAAATGAGCAAGCGTAAAAATCTGAGTGAGTTTGACAAGGGACAAATTGTGATGGCTAGACGACTGGGTCAGAGCATCTCCAAAACTACAACTCTGCAGTGGTCTTTATTTTTCAAAAGTGGTCCAAGGAAGGTACAGTGGTGAACAGACGATAGGGTCATGGGTGGCACGTGGGGAGTGAAGGCTGGTAAAACTGACCCCGCCCTCAACCACAGGGAACGCTTTAGCGAGAATAAATGTTGTGTTATATGTTGACTTAATGGTTAACTAAACATGTGATATCCAACCCTATTAACCACTATCATCATCATCATCAAAACAACAATTCAGCAAATATCTTTTTTAAAGAATGGCTGTTTTACTGAGGCACAGTTTCAGAGGCATGTAGAATCAGTGCTAAGGTGCATTGAAGCTGTTCTGAAGGCTTATAGTGGCTTAGTACCTGACTGTGTAACCATCACACACCAAGAGTTAGAGTCAGGGTGTGGAGTTTATTGAACACAATGTGATGCCAGATAATATGTGAAAAGAAAAACATCATCAGTTGTTAGCTTAGGAGACAAAATAAACTCTTTGAGACACTGAATGTAGGACAAACAGCTCAGGATTGCAGACAGTATAGTAAAGAAAAAAAGTGTTTTTATAGGTAGTGTCTCTTTGTAAGAAAGCAATATTTATCAGGTGAGCCATGTACCAAAAAAGTGGAGCTAGGGACCTCTAGTGTTGTGGAGTGATATTGTCTGCTAAGTTTGTGACATTAAAATTGTATATTGTACAGTGTATAATATAGAGTACAATATACAACTGTACTGTATATTGAGCTTTTTTATTGATTTCATTTTCAGTTTTTGTTCAAGTCGTTCCTGAACATATACCAGAACCCATGCAATGCAAATACTTTGGCCTAATTCATAAAAAAATACTAATTCTCACTTTTAACTGAATATTAATGTCCAAATTTCACTCGCTAACTAGCCCAGCTGTCAAATTAAATAATACTGACTTTTCTTATCAAGCTTATTTTTTCAGACTAGATAGGAGCATTATTTGGTAGGGATTTAACGGTACACATATTCGTACCATAATATTTTGGTACAGGACTTTAATGCAATCAGTGCAAAACAGATAAAATGTAAGTTTTCACTTGGTGTGTAGGTGTGTGTTATATTGTTCCCCTGTGGTAATTTGTTTATAAATTGATAGGCATACATTTGGACTTTAGTTGACATTTATGACACTGTCTCCTCTTTCTCTTTCTTTCTCTCTCTTTCTCTCTCTCTCTCTCTCTCTCTCTCTCTCTCTCTCTCTCTCTCTCTCTCTCTCTCTGTCTCTCTCTCTCTCTGAATGCATATATGTGTAATGTGATCTTTTCTCCTCAGTAATATTTCAGATTGATGATTATAAATTTGACACTAATTAATATTTATGTCCTTTAATTATGTCTTTTGTCTTATATCATGTTTGTATCATGTCTTTTCTCACTCTCTCTTTGTGTGTGTATTTGCTGTCTCTCCCTTCCTCCCTTCCTCCCTCCCTCTCTCTCTCTCTCTCTCTCTCTCTCTCTCTCTCTCTCTCTCTCTCTCTCTCTCTCTCTCTCTCTCTGTCTCTCTATGTGGTGTGTGTATGTTGGTTCTGTGTCTGTAGTTAGCAGGAGCACTGTTGACTGCCTGCTTTATATATCTACTTTATAAAGAAGAGGAAGAAGACTTCTCTGATGTTTAAATGAAAAGTGCCACTATTTGGCTCCTCAACAGTCAAGTGGGCATAAGGTCTGCCATATATATATGTGTGTGTGTGTATATGTGTGTGTTATGCATGGCATTTCAGTACGTTGTCATTACTTCATCACTGCTGTGCTTCAAAACCTGAATCCAACAAAACATGCTTGTTCTGCTGCTCGCACTTCACAAGGCGCTGTCAGTGTGCAGACGAGCATTGCATGGCTCATATTCCTAATTCATCCATTCAGTCATAGAGTATACAAATATGTGACTCTTTCTGTTTTTAAAACATGAAACAGGACGTTTACATGCCAAATAGAAAGGGGGTAAAACATTGCAGGTGTTTTTCTTAGCTGGGTTTGCACTGCTTTGGAGGCAATTCACCACTGCTCACCAAAACATGTTATCTCTAGGCAGTTTGAGCATACAAAAAAAAAGACATGTCTTTGGTATTTCGCCTTGAATGAGATGGAAGGACAAATCATTTTTACAGTATCTGCAAATGTGGAATACAATCCACTGAGTTGACATGATGTTTTTTCACTTGAAATATTTAAAATTGTTATTTTTTTTTTTTTTTTTACAACGAAAATATACTCAAATATAACCAAATATTAAGGTGATTAGATAATATATTATATGGCTAAATGTGTATGTGGACACCTGACCATCACAGTAATATGTCTGTCCTCCCTAAACTGTTGCTATCAATTTGAAAGCACTAAATTATTAAATCCTTTTACTGAAACTAAAAGGCCCACACATGTTATAGCATGACAAAGCTCCTGTGCACAAAGTGAGCTCAATGCAGACTCCATCTTTTTTTAAGAATTGAGCCCTGACCTCAAAGCATTTGGGATGAATAGGAACCTCAACCAACTGCCCAACCTCACTAATTCTTACAGCCATGTTTAAAATTCTAGTGAAAGTCTTCACAAAAGAGTGGAGGTTAGTGTAAGAGCAACAGGAGCATATATCAAGAATTGGATGTTTAAAAACCCACATACAGACGTGTAATAAGGGCGTCTGCTAAATGCCGCAAATGTTAATGTAAATGTAAGTAATGTATCTTAAGGCCATGAGTTAATATTGTTTAGTAGACCCAAATGTTCCAGCAGGGCAATACACATGTGAGATTTATGAAGATCTGGAACCTCAAGCCTACTGAATTTGGGATGAACTTTAAATGCTGACTGCCTTTAAATGCTGAATGAGCACAATACTCCACAAGCACAAAATCTAGAGGATCTAGACTTTTCCCATAAAAGTAGTGCTTATTATAACAGCAAATAGGGCCTAAATCTAAAATATGATGTTCAAGACCACGCATACATCTTATATTCAGGTGTCCACAAATTTTTCTCTATATAGTTTGTTAAAAAGACTTTTTCCGCAGTAAGAGACTAAAGCAACTTTTTCATTAACTAAAAATCTCCTCTACCTTTCTAAAAAAGATGCCCCAAACCTTGATATTTGCTCTAAATCTTTTCAGATTTTTGTTTCTGTTCCTGAACAGCAAATGCAGAGCATATCCCAAACAGTGTCAATTTGTCTTTAGCCAATTTTCCTTGTTTTTTGTTTTGTTGAAATGGATGGTGAAAATGCAGATTACTGGTTATATGATATACCATACAGTTTATCTTAATGCATTCCTCTCATATTATTTTATTCTTTATGCTTTTAGGAGATTGTTTTACACCAAATATTATTGATGGGTGAGGTAAATCTAACAATGTTCCCCCACCCCTGTTTCTCAAATGTACAGATGAATATGTGAAAAGACTGAGCCTTATACACAATCAGCTTAAAAGAATTCCAGATCTGGTATCTTTTTACAGTATGTGATTGATTGGTTTTTAGTGTCAGATTTTATATAACATGACATAAGACTAGTAGAGTAAGTGGAAGACATCTACTTAAATTATTATTCTTTTTTTTGGTCTGGCATTATTTGTTTTTGTACTGAAACTACAGTACCTTGTAGCTAACAAATCGGCCACCCTTTAGAAATACATTCTCAAATCTATAAATACACATTTTAAAATACAAAAGATTTACATTCAATACAAAACATTTCTTTTACAGTTTTTACCTACACAAAGCTGAAATGCACAGCGAAAGCTCCTATATCACCGATAATTACACGCACATTTTCATTAAAAACTATACTGTTGCCTTATAGCTTGTGTAGTTGTAAAGAAGGAAGGCAGTTAACGTCAAAACATAAACCCAAAGGCTCAGTTTTTTCAACTTCAAATATTTTAGTTTATCACACAGTTAATGTTCTGTGTAAAAACAATATATCAATATTTAATATTATATGTAGACTTCTTATTTTTATATTTTTTATATGTTCAAAAACAGTTTTTTTAATATTTGGAGCCATTGCCTTTTATTTGCTGGACAATTATGTTAGCTGCATCTTACCTGATAGAACTGGTGTAATTCAGACAGGTTTGTGGATTTGTTTGCTTAGACATTGTTTAATTAAGTGCTTACATTTTCTGTGGGATGCAGGTCAAGGCCTTGTAATAGCCACTATTTCACTTTATTGTCTTTACCAGCCAACTTTGGATGTAAGTTTAGGATCACTGTTCTGCTGGAAGACATTAAGTTGTTACTTTCTGATGTCTTGAAATTATGCCTTGGCATTTCTTTTTTTCCACCCGGTTCCATCTACTCTCTAAAGTTCACCATTCCCTTTTAAAAACAAAACTCTTTTACAAGATGCTTCACTGTTGGGGTGGTGTTATTGCTCCTTCTGTTGTAGGCCTGCAGCTATCGATTATTTTAGTAATCGAGTATTCTACTGATTATTCCATCGATTGGATAAAAAGTACTTTTTCTTTATTTACAGAAGAAAATAAGACAGGTCTCTTAAAAAAAAGTTTTTTGAAGAATTAACATTTTTATCACTGAAACTGCATACAAGGATATCTGCAAAAACATTTAGTGCATTTAATTGCCATATTTAAACATACAAATATATACACTTAAAAAAAAGTCAATTTTAATATACAAAACGCTAACTGCACTGTACAGAATTTTCTTTATGTTTTAGTTTGAAATTATCCCAAACTTTGGAAACTTTTTGTCGTTTTGTTTGGTCTGAATCTTCTCCTCGCTCCTTGCTGTTTTCTCCCCGTTCCTCTATTTCTTATTCTGCAGTGTCTTCTGTGTTTACCTGTCCAGAGTGCTCCAGTGTATCAGAAATAATGGTCCATGGGGAAACACAGTGCTCTGTGTATAGTTAAATGGACTAAACAAAGGTTATTTTGTATTCGAATTACTTGAGTAACTCGAGAAAAAGTTACAACTATATACTGCATGTTCAGATTTTTTACTGTTTGAAGTTATGAAAAATGGAGATTGAGTATCTTTTTTAGTAGAGATAAATAAACATTTTTAGAATTTGTATGCAGAAGTGGGTAGATTGCAGTGAGTGATTTCACCTGTCTTAGAGGAAACACATTCTTTCGTCTTTTCCAATTGATAGCTCTTGTGTTGGATGATGTAGAATAGGATTTTGGGAGAGCAGATTTACTGTCCTCTAAAAAAACTTAATATACAGCCAAGTATGTCTCCAGACCCGAACTCTATTGAGCACCTGTGGGGCATCCTCAAGTGGAAGGTGGAGAAGCGCCATGTGTCTAACATCTAGCAGCGCTGTGATGTCATTATGGAGGATTGAGGCAGTGCTAGATAATGCTGGTGCTTACACAAAATATTGACACTTTGGAAACATGCTTTGGACACATGCTCACTTAGGGTGTACTCACTTTTGTTGCTAATGTGTTTTGACATTAATGGCTGTATGTTGAGTTATCTGCATAGGACAGTCAATCTGTACTGCTATATAAACTGTACATTGACTAAAATATATCCATAAAATGTATAAATATAATAAAATGGTTGCTTAAATGTAAGAGGTGTACATAGATACTAGCTTACTTAAATTAATTAGATACTGTAATTATATTATTTGGTAACGTATTCATACAGAAGATAGATTCTTGTAATTAACTGCATTATCCAAATAACTGCACTGCAAATCTGCACTGGCTGATCAGCTGCATTTAGTGTGAGGAAAATAATGTAGCTTTTTTTAACATTTTTATTTTTCAGTGAACTGTTCATTTGAAAACACATTCTGCTGAAATAGATTTTAGATTTCAGTAGCTTGGGGTTTTTTTTTTAGGTTTCTTCTCCTTTAGCTCTGCACTGTGTCCATGTTTTATGGGTAGGAGGAGGTTCAAGTATTTTTATAGAAATTATCGCCCACTCTAGTACTCCAGAACACAGCCTGCGCAAAGCCACTCTTTCCTACAAAAAATAACCGAACAAAATAAAATCTAAAAATCTCAGTAGGGATAAAAGTTCAGCTGAGATAGATTTTAATTTATGCCAGGTGTTTGACTTTTTTAAGTACATAAGTATATTTTTATCTATTATTTCATATTATATTCTGTATGTATTGTATTTTATATATTTAATGGGGAATATGGAGTGCTTTTCATGTTCAGATCATCAGATTTATCTTTACTGATTTTATTCTCGCTTTTGCCAACATCATAAGTTAAAATATACATGTTTTTAAATCTGTTTGAATGCTTAAACATGCTATATAATTCTCTCTTTTTGATTTTAACAGTTGCCACAAGTCTAACTCTTCAAGCGCATGCACGTGTATACTGTAGATGCACACTCCCACACATGCTAATTGACCCGATTGCAGAACTGCTGCCATAAGGGCTGCTTTTACGCCTCAGTTCCCATAGTAACTGGATGCTGTTCAATCTCTTCATCAGATGCTTTTATAAAGAACTTCAACAAGTGCAAGCACATACACATATAATTAATATATTTTTTAAAAACTACGCTATTTTCTCTGCTCGTGATAAAGAAAAAAATGTGCTTCAGAGTGATGCAAGAAACTGAAATGCAAAACACAGCATGGTGTCCTTGCTTGATATATTTTTTTTTTTTTTTGTATGCATCCAGTTGCTTATTATGAATCCAGATGACCATAAATGAATATATCTTTATAGAAAAGACCTTCATGCCAGTAACTAGAAGGTTATTTTTGTAAGCGCTCATTACAATACAGTTCTCCGCTAGAATACGAATATTCATCTATGGGCTTCTGTGATGCATGTGCTTATTCATTTATACACAACTTTATATAAACCTTCTGCATATATGTATGTGGGTATTTTTTTTTTCTTCCAGATCTGTGGGATGGTGTTTACTTGTTGCTTGCACAGACGGATAAGGCTTGACCTTTACTGACCCGATCAGCAGGAGCTTTATGGGTCACCTCAACTGCTTGCTGCCAGTCCACACACTTGTTTATTCATTCCTTTTTTTCTTTTTCTATCCTAAACTGCATGAGTATGTTCTCTCTCTAGTATGGTCATACATGAATATGCCTTATTCCTTCTCAGAAATCTCCTTATATATTCTTTCAGTCATTAATGTATTTATTTCCGAGGATCTTGCCTCTGCACTGTAAGTCTCAGCAAGAATCGGTGTAGGTATATGCAGGTATCCTTTTTACATGCAAAAAAATTACTTTTTATATCTTACAGAAAGAAAATCTTTGTCCCTTCAAAAAAGAATTTTGAACAATTTTCTCGTGTACACTGTGTATGTTTAAGTCTATACCCTATAATAACTTTAGATTGTATTTTTTCTTAAACTTAATGAATAGAAGTCATATTAAGGTCGTGTGATGCACTCTAAAGTATCTTAGATTTTTTTCACATGAACTATGAATAATCTGTTTAGGTTTTGTTGTAAATTAAAAAAAAATAAAAAATAAAATACTGAGAAGCTATAAAGAAATAACAGGGATTTCGAGATTATAGCATACTCTATTAGCACTCTAAGATGCCTTGCCTAAGAATTCACCCAACTTTTCCCTCATTTTGCAGTGTTACGATGTAAATCTGGAATTGACTTTATGGGGACATTTATTATTTCATTTAAAAATAAACTTAACATTCAAAAATGCATAAATAATCATTTATTCTGACAAAAAAACAAATGCAAATATTCTTTAGTTACATGAGTATTCAACCCCCGGGTCAGTACTTTTTACATTCATTATACATTTTAGCCACAGTTCTGTATCAGATCAAGGTCTGGGCTTTGCCTTGATCATTTTAACACATTTAGGTTCTTGCTGTTGAGCTACAGTACTCCACTGCAGTATGTTTGAGGCTGTTAAATATTTGGAATGCAAACCTCTGCTCTACTCTGTATAATTACAGTATTCTATCTTGCCTTTAGCCCTGAACAGTCTTCTAGTCCTTGTACATGAAACATGCTACCACCACCAAGCTTCACAGTGGTATTGGTAATCTCCAAACGATAAGCTGTGTTAAAGATTTTAATTATACACTGTCCCTCTTTATTCCATTTCATTTTCAGGTTGTAACACTATGAAATGTGGAAAACCCCACATGTAGTGCAAGGCGCGGTATTTTACAAGTAGTATTAAAAGAAGACATATATTTGGATAAAAAGAGCTTTTATTTTCACTGGGTGCTTTCTTATCTCAGCTTCGTTGAAAGCTGATCTGTTTCTGTTATATTTGCAATGTCATGAACCAGCTTTTTTTTAAATATATATCTCTGTCAGTATATATTTTTTTATTACCTCTAATTCCGACAACTGGCTCTTAATCAGAGCACAGATAACTGATGCATTAACCAACAAGAGTGACATTTTTTTTATTTCTCCCTCCGTTTTTTTTTTTTTTAAAGTGGCCTTTAACACAACCACCTTTCATATTCAAACTTTTAATGGCTGCCAAACTTTTAAGGTACAAATCCTTCATAAAGCCACCACTAATTATTAACTGAAATATGTAAAAAAGAGATTCTGCCGCTGGTTAATTTTGGTAATATAGCAACCTCCGAGTTTAAGTTTCAACCATTGATGTTTTAAGCTACTTTACTTTTTATTTGATTTCTAGATATATTTGTATGTAGATGCATATCGAAGCACTTGGGTGGATTGTGCAAAAATAATATCTGTATGTCTGATGTACTTCTATGATTTATTTTAATGCTTTTGAATTTATCCACTAGATTTAAAACTATATTGTAATATTATGATGATATCTGCCTAATATTCTATGATGTCTGTAGATGCCATCAATGCCTATATGCCTTTAGACAAATATGTACCTCTTTCAAAGGACTTAATGAAGAAATGCATTATGTAAATGCACTATATACTGTAAGTGTCTATTCTAATTTTTTTTTTTACTGATTTTTTTTTTGGTGGGCGAGAAACCTACGTAGTGTTTATATTAAGGCATTGCCACCTCACAGCTCCAAGTCCCAGATATGCTCCTGAGCTCACGTGACTGTTCTTTCTGTGTCTGTGTTGGTTTCCTTAAACTTTTTTGGGTTTCTTCACAAAAACAAGTGAGAAGCTAAATTGCTTAAGATAAATTGCCTAAAGAATGTGCATTGGGCAGTGTGATGGATTCCCATCCAGGTGTATTCCAGGGATGCTCCATAACTCTGATCCAGATAAATCGATACTGAAAGTCAGCGAGTGGTTATTTATGTAATGTGCTTTTGCCAGCAGATGGAGACAGAGAACATTTATGCCTACAATTTGCCAATGATTAATATATTTTTATGTTTTTACTAAAGCACTTGCTTTTATCCGTTTATTGTTACCTTTGCGCTTGTGCAAAAAAAGGTTATACAAATAATAAACAGTCACCTCCCTCTTCAGTCTCTGTTTTTTCTTTTTTCTTTTAGAGTTAATGAGATTAGTTGCCTTGTTATCAACCACAAAGCTCTCCAACCTGGAGACAATCATGCATGAAAAAAAAATCATTTTAAATTTATACACCCTGTATTTTCAGCATAAAGTTTTGCATTTAGCTGGGGTTACAGTAGAAACAATCAGGAAAGTTGAAAAAGGGGAAGTAGTCCTATAACAGATTTGAGGGAAAAAAAACTTCATTTTTATATCTATTAAATAATATTTACTTAATTCCAATTTTTAATCTTATAATGCTCTTGAAATCCCAATTCTGGTTGATCAGCAAGTGTTGATTATTTTTCCCTAAGAGCAGCTCTGATGATAGTGCAGTGTGCTGATTCTAATATGCTCTAGTTTTAGTAACAGCTACAGCACAAGTATGACAGGGACAGCACATAAACTAATGTTTTTAAAGGTGCATAAGTCTTCAGTGTTAGCAGAGACATGAAAGACATTATATCTAAAATGAAACAGGTAGGGTGATGTCAGAGGTGACTGTTAATTGTTTGCCTTAAGTGTATTTTCCAGAAGTGAAAATGTAACTATGAAGAGATAAAAAAATACAGTGTCATTCTTCAGTAGAAAATCAAGAGGCAATCATTGTGTTGATATAAAAAAAAATACATTTTGGGTTGATAATTGAACCACACCATCCTATTTCTGATCATTTTTTAATAACAGCATTCTTGAAGTGTTTTATTCTTTATGTAATGTATAGAACATGATTCATGTACATGTAGGTGGATGCGCCAAACTGCCTCCCACTGCAAACTGTCTTTATACAGTGAATTATCATAGGTGACAGTTCCTTCTCCACATTATGCGAAAGGAAGACCTGTAGGATGTGAAATTCCAAAGATACATTGCAAGTAAAATAAACAATCTGCTTCACTAAACATGCTACAGGATGTTGTTTAAAGTATACTGAGCTTTGGAGGAGGATGTTGTCCAAATGGCTGTGAGTTGTTATTCAAAGTCCAATATATCACACACACACACACACACACACACACACACACACACACACACACACACACATATATATATATATATATATATATATATATATATATATATATATATATATATATATATATATATATATATATATTAATCATCTTCTTTCAGCTTCTCCCATTAGAGGTCGCCACAGCGTCTCCATACCCCTCTGTCCTCTACATCTGCCTCTTTCAACCCAACTACCTGCATGTCTTCCCTCACCACATCCATAAACCTCCTCCTTGGCCGTCCACTTTTCCTCCTCCCCGGTGGCTTCATCCTCAGCATTCTCCAAACGATATACCCCATGTCCCTCCTTTGAAAATGTCCAAACCATCTCAATCTCACCTCCCTCACCTTGTCTCCAAAACGTCCTACATGTGATGTCCCTCTAATAAACTCATTCCTAATTCTGTCCATCGTTGTCATTCCCAACAAAAACCTCAACATCTTCAGCTCTGCTACCTCCAGCTCCACCTCCTGTCTTTTACTCAATGCCACTGTCTCTAAACCATACATCATCGCAGGTCTCACCACAGTCCTATAAACTTTTCCTTTTACTCTCACAGATACTCTTTTATCACAAATCACTCCTGCTATCACTCTTCTACACCCACTCCACCCTGCCTGCACTTTTTTCTTCACTTCTCTAACACACTCTCCATTACTTTGCACTGTTGACCATAGGTACCTGAACTCCTCCACCTTCTCCACCTCTTCTCCCTGCAACCGCACCACTGCCCTCCCTCTCATTCACACACATGTACTCTGTCTTACTCCTACTGAGTTTCATTCCTCTTCTCTCCAGAGTGTACCTCCACCTCTCCAGGCTCTTCTCAACCTGCTCCCTCCCTACTCTCGCCACAAATCACAATATCATATATATATATATATACAGTGCCCTCCACAATTATTGGCACCCCTGTTTAAGATGTGGTCGTGGACTTCAAAAAATTCTCCTTTTTTTTTAAAACAACATAGAACCCAAATGCAAAAAAAGAGAAAAATCCAACCTTTTATTTAAGTACATTACTTTGGTGGTAAAAAAATCACACATTTAGAAAAAAAAAAAAAAACTTGAAATCATATGTGCCACAATTATTGGCACCCCTGATGTTAATACTTTGTACAACCTCCTTTTGCCAACAAGACAGCACTTAATCTCCTCCTATAACATTTCACAAGATTGGAGAACACAGAGAGAGGGATTTTTGACCATTCTTCTTTGCACAATCTTTCTAGATCATCCAGTGTCCTGGGTCCTCTCTTATGCACTCTTCTCTTTAGCTCGCCCCACAGGTTTTCGATTGGGTTGAGGTCTGGGGACTGAGATGGCCATGGGAGGACCTTGAGTTTGTGACTGCTGAACCACTTTTGTGTAGATTTTGCCACATGTTTTGGATCATTATCCTGCTGAAAGACCCAATGACGACCCATCTTCAGCTTTCTGGCAGAGGCCATCAGGTTTTTATTTAAAATATCCTGGTACTTCAAAGCGTTCATAATGCCATGCACCCTAACAAGGTTCCCAGGGCCTTTGGAGGAGAAACAGGCCCACAGCATCACAGATCCTCCACCATACTTCACGGTGGGCATGAGGTGCTTTTCAGCATACTCATCTTTTGTTTTACGCCAGACCCACTTAGAGTGTTTGTTGCCAAAAAGCTCAATCTTAGTCTCATCTGACCAAAGCACACGATCCCAGTTGAAGTCCCAGTACCGCTTAGCAAACTCCAGACGTTTACGTTTGTGAGTGTTAGTGAGAAAAGGCTTTTTCCTTGCATGCCTCCCAAACAGCTTGTTGGCATGTAGAGAGCGTCTGATGGTTGTTTTGGAGACTCTGTGACCCCAAGATGCCACTCTTTGATGCAATTCTGTGACGGTAAGCTTGGGAAATTTTTTTACTTCTCTTACCATCCTCCTCACTGTGTGTTGTGGCAAGATAAACTTGGGACCTCTTTCAGCCTTGTTTGTCACTGTTCCAGTTGTTTTAAACTTCTTAATGATTCCTCTGACTGTAGATACCGGCAAGTTAAGGCGAGTGGCTATTTTCTTGTAGCATTGCTGATTATGAAGTGACAACATTGCTTCTTGAATGTGTTTTCTTGTTTTGCATGTTAATGGGTGAGTAGGCTCTGTGTTCTATCCCCAGGGAAACAGGAAATCATGAATTACTAATTAAAAGTCCCTAGATACCCTGACCAACCTTAGCAACTACAGAAAAATATATAAAAAAAAAAAAACAATTAAATTTTTCAGAGGAATTGTTAGGGGTGCCAATAATTGTGGGACACATGATTTCAAGTTTTTTTTTTTTTTTCTAAATGTATGATTTTTTTTACCACCAAAGTTATGTACTTAAATGAAAGGTTGGATTTTTCTCTTTTTTTGCATTTGGGTTCTATGTTGTTTTAAAAAAAAGGAGAATTTTTTAGAAGTCCACGACCACATCTTAAACAGGGGTGCCAATAATTGTGGAGGGCACTGTATATATATATATATAACATACACTGTATATAATGTCATAGATCAGATTTCCACAAAGCCAAAAGTGCAAGTGATCAGACTCCTGTAACATAGACTCAGCGACCCCTAACTCCGGTCCTGCATTATATCCTGCATAAATATGCCAGACAGTTTTAGGATGGGATCAAAACATGAAAGATGTTGCCTTTGAGATAGCAAAAGCTCTGCATGTGAGAGGGCCCAGAGCCAGAGCTGGTCATTGCAGCAGCATAAATCTGCCCCTGTATTACTGTCAGCGTGTGGACATGTGTCAGAAACACGCAGTCCCTATGAGAGATCAAGTACTCCAGATGTTGGTTTCCCAGGTCAGCCTTGCTCAGAAAGTCTGCCAAACTGCCAAACTTGTTCTCAAGCAACTCTGAAGACAAAGTAATGTGCAGCTTACTTATTTCTTGATTTAAGCAGGGTTATTGCTTAATCATTGAAACTTTAATACTGTTTATAATATGGACTGAAATGTGTTTGGGAAAAAGGAAATACCATAGCCTTAAATTACAAAGTGACAACACCATATTTTGAATGTTTTACAAGAAATGCTGCTTAGATCATTTTTTCCCCCCACATTTGTTTTTCATTACATTTTTGTAATTATCTGATACTCAAGAGGAGCTTTACTCTTGTAAAACTAAGTTTTTCATCATTCTTTCCCTTTTAAGCTTTTTGTTGTCAATGATATAACAAACAAGATAATGTAAACACTTGGCACATTAGCTTTACAGATTCTTTGGTACTATAGTAAAATGTTGTCCCAATACAAGTAGCTCAAAATCAAATAAAGTATTCAAGTTCTTGTATGAATTTGAGTTTTACTTTTCATCTCTCTAATTCTAACATATTTCCATGATAATATTTCCATATTCTGAATTAAGGAAATGTAAAACATGTACGTGAGTTGCATTTGAGGCAAAAGTGAGCAGAGATCAGCAAGTATGTTTGCATGGTGTGGAGCTAATTTCCAAATCATAAAAAAAAAAAAAAAAAATGATTCCCTTTTTTTTTTTTTAAGTCAAATAATATATTTTTTTATATATAAACATATTCATAGAGTACGGCATGTAGCGCTGGAAGATAAAAATGCTTTTTATCACTCCAACCTAAATAGAATGTAAATTGAAATATAGTATAAAAATTAAATAAATAACATTTTATTTTTATATACATATATATATATATATATAATAATTATTATTTATTTATTTATTTGTTTATTTTAATTTTTTTTACCTTCAATTTCAGCAGACAATAAATATCCACCCAGACCCAGGTTCACATCTGAGCCAAAGTTGTATCTCAACCTAACTTAAATCTGAAACCTTTAAAGAGACTGACGAAACGTTATTTATAACTTAGAACAGTTAAAACAATGGTGTCCTAATATTTTTTATTCATATTATTTATTATATCTTGTGTTAGAGCTGCATCATGTTGTGATGTACTGCACTGTACTGCTCCAGATAAAAGCCCTGTGGACTTCATGCACCTTAATAAGGTGTCTTAGATAAGTTATCAGATATGATGATGAGTCTTGAGTACAGAGATGTTTTTTTGTCTTTGTAGTTCACCAAACACTAGCAGATGTTGAAACATTGAAAAATAGTATCTGTTTGCCTTAAAGGATGTGTTTGGTATTTTACAGCCTTCTGCTGCCTGTCAGGTGAAATATAATCATAAAGAAAACACCCAGCAGAACCTCTGTTTCTCTGCTAAAACATCTGCTGCATTTGAATAAAGCTTGAAAGCTTGAAATAAAAAATAAATAAAATAAAAATCTTTCCCATATCAGCATTCCTATTTAAAAAGTCTGGAGGTTTCCCCAACCCACATTTTGGCACATGATATCATGTCAGCCTGACAGCTAACATAACCAACTCTAAACTAATATCACTTCAGCACACACTTTTAGTAGGATATATTTTAAATACGTCAATACTGATATATTACTTGGGGAAATCTACAACATGCATCATACAGTTTACTGTTTTGAGAAATATACATAATAAACTAATGATTGCTTATGCTAGCTGGTTAGCTTGTTACTCACAGCAGGCTTTTCTATGTAGGAGTCTGAGCTTTACTTTCCATCTCTCTAACTTGAACATATGTCAATTATAATATTAAGATATTCTGAATTAAGGAAATGTAAAACTTGTGTACGTTATGTGAGTTGCATTTTAGGCAAAAGTGGGTAGAGATTAGCAGGTATGTTTGCATTGTGTGGAGCTAATTCCTGATTCATAAAAATGTTTTTATGGCATTTTTTAAAAATAGTTTGTTAATGTTTTTTTATTATTATTATTATTATTTATTTTTTTTATGTGTATCGGTGTTTAAGGTGTAAGGGCTGTGAGAAAAGTAATGAAAAAATAAACTAAAGTATAATTAAAGAGCATTCAACATTTTTGCCTTTTCTTTCTTTCTTTTTTTAAGGAACATTGCAAAAAATAAAATAAAAAATTAATAAGACTGTATGGACTGAATGTTGTGTAGAAATACCCAAATGCTGTATTAATCCTAACCTTTGGCTGACCTTTGAATGGCAACTATTTTTCTCCCCTGATCTCCCAAAGATAAACAAACAGACTTGACTTGCAAGTAACAGGTGCTGCACTACTTGAGCCACAAAATGATTTAGGCTTACGCATTGTTTAATTTCTTCATGCTTTGTTAATCCCGGATTTTATTTTTAGTTTAAAAAATAACAGTACAGTAAAACTCTCTGATGCTTATAAAATCACAATATCAATCACTGCTATATAAACATGACAGGATCTTTTTTCTGGAAAATGGGGGATTGTTTAGAGGACTAATAAAAGTTAAGAACAGTTTTTTTTTTGTATCTTGCACAGACAAGGAAAAGAAAGTAAATACGCATGTATTGTCATACAGTAGCGACATGCTGTCTTGTGTTAAAATGAATTCGATAGACGTTCAGCTATTTTCGGTGAGCAAGCTGACCCTCCCACGATAGACTATAAAGAGAAAGATTGTAGCATTGCCAGTTGTTTTGAAGTTAGCTGATGGTAATGGTAGCCGCTATACACTGTGCTAACAGCAGAGAAGCCAAATAATATATATTTTAATATATGATTTTTGGCACAGAGGAGAGAACAAATTAAAGAAAAACAAAGCAGTGACTGTAAACCAAAATATTTAACTTAACAGAATAATAATTACTTGAATCAAAGCAGTTTATATATGAATGGAAATTAGAATTGTATCGTTTTTTCGTATCCTAGAACGATTTACATTCAGTCAAAATTGATAATTTTAGACAAATACCAGGCCATTGTTGTCTATGGGGCAGTAAAAGTGAGAGTGATTTGTGCATTGCCTTTTTGGATTCTTGCATTTCAGCCTGCTAGTGTAGAGGTAAAAGTTACAATTATTTGTGAGAAGCAAAAAAAAAAAAAAAAAAAGGCTAAGGAATGTAAGTTAAGGTCAGCGGTTAATGGAATTCTCTTCTGGCAGTTGTGGTGAGTGGTGGCGTCAGAAAGACCGACAGTCGATGCTGAACCTTCTTCAGTGCCTTCTCTGTTTTTCATTTTGACTTGTTCTTTGTCATAAATGTTTTTTTTCCCTCATCTTTTTATCCTGAAGTAAGAACTGCAGATGATTCGGGACGTTACTGCCCAGGGGAAGTTTGGGTATGGGTCTTTTTGTATTGAACTTCGGCTGACACTAAGCTATGCATACGATTACACACACACAGAGATCACTTCAACACCCTACAACAGTCATGCTCAGCATTGCAAGGCCTTTATATGGTCGGACACACACATGCCTCGCATTACAGCTGGCGTCTTCACTTCACTGCTACTATAAGAGAAAAAACCATGTGTGTGGAAATGAGGCTTTGGAAATTCATTATAATTCGTTTTTATTCTGCGGTGAATTTAATGTATGTGCTTAAATTATTAAAGGTTAAAAACTAATACAAAATGGCTGCTCTTTCGGGCAGTTTTAAAGAAATCCAGCAGAGGGCAATGTTGACCCAAAGTCATTCATGTGAAGTACATTATAGTGAATAGTGATGGCATCCGTGACTATTAGTGGTGTAAGTAATATGGTTACTTCATATTTTTTTCAGCAGGAAATATGAAACAAGTATTTTAGATTCACAAAATAAAACCTTAACAACTCTGTACTGATAATTTTCACCACTCAAGAAAAAAAGAAAAAAATTGAAATATTTTTGCTATTAGTGACGAAAGGCCCTCATGGCCGTGGAGAGAGGGATAAATAATTAACGATAAATAATTGGACAGATTAAAGAGAAGGAAGAGAAAGAAAAACAGATGTGGGGGGCCAGATCACATGGGCGTTGAGACAAATCACCATGACGACAAGCCTTTAAATCCATGCATGTGAGCTTCCTGCCAAATTCTGCTCCAAAGTATCTAAGAATAAATATGCCTTCCTGCATAATTCCTCTGCAGAAATTTAAAAGATAATGCTTGGGTATTATCTTGGAAAGTAACATCTTAAAAACTATTTCAGATATCATCCTGATTACTAATATTTAATTTTTTTTTTAATACTGTTATGTAGTATTATCACTATTAATTATCACTGTTAGTATGCCTATTAAAGGCCAGTTATGATAATTATAAAACTATATATTATTGGTCCAGTAGACAAATATGTGGTGCTTGTTGACTCTCAGTACATATAATTAATTATGTAAAATCGTTCCATTTCTAAATAATACCAGCTCTAGTAATTTGGCTAAAATACTTCTTGTGATTTAAAAATAGAAATTGTACTGTTTACATTATTCACGTGTTTCAACTTGTACACACTTTTCCCCCTTTTTTCTATAAAGATGTATATAGATTTAAACCCTGGTAATATTTTAAAGGAAGTGACATTAATAAACTTTCTTATGTTTTAATGGTAAAAAATAAACAATTAATAATTGTGTTCTTTTTAAAAGGTAAAACTACAGGTTAATTGATATGGTCATATTTTTCATATAAGAGATTGGTATAGAAATTATTTATTAACTTATTTTTTTATTTTTTTTTTTTACTTTATTTATTCATTTACACCTGCAATTCTATGTTATTGAATGTAACAATAACTAGTATAAAAGTATGACTTTTTTAAAATTAAAAACAGATGGTTGTGAAATAAGAGGAATAAAAAACATAAAAAAGCTGTTAATGGAAAATGATCTTCTTCTGTCTGTTCTCTTTCTCACTTAAATCCTATACACCCTTTTTCATCATGTTTTTTGTGAAGTAACATGTCATCACATTTTATTGTCAGGATAACAGCTCTGTAAGGTGAGTATGAACCCCTAACTACTTATTTTAGCAAGTCAATAGGGGAGAATCAGTTACAGCAACATTTTACTGCAATACTAAGAGAAAAATATGATACCAAGAGAAACATGCCTCATTAGAGTTAATGTTAAAGTTATACAGCAAAATTCATTTCAAGAAAATACCAATTACATAAAAAAAAAAATCAGGGTTTTTATTTTTTAGGTCTGAATAGGTGAGAAGGGTAGGGGAGAGGGTTTCAGCAATGCCTGCACAACTGTATGTGAATAATGGTTTCAGCCTTTCCGCTTTGGAGTCATTTGTTAAACCACTGACATCTTGAAGAGAGTGACAGAGAGAGAGAGAGAGAGAGAGAGAGAGAGAGAGAGAGAGGAGAGAGAGAGAGAGGCAGCAATACTATACAATCTTATAGCCTTTTCCTCTTTCACAAGATTAAATCGTTTTATTTAAAAAAATACTTATCGAGACAGTGTGAAAGAAAGACAGAGAGCGAGCGAGAGGGAGATGGGAAAGCTGTGACAGGGTCCAAGGTGAGAACAAACCTGGAAAAACTGCCATCCTGCCAAACTTTTTTTTTCAATCTGAGGTTTTTAGAGAGCAGCTATTTTGTATCGTCAGGAGCATCTCTCATACAGTCTCACAGTTCCTCTAGCATTGATAGTGACAGATAAATAAAACACTGTTCTGACCCCTCATTTATTAGGAGATGAGATGGTACTGCTGTTGCTATGGACACGCTGTTGCTAAAGGATTTAGCCATTCATTTTTGCCTTCTAAAAAGTAATGGAGGGTTTGAGGCTACATATTGACATGTAAGTTATATTCATTCATCTCATTTCATCTCATTTATTTCGAATTAATTTCTGAATAGACCTGCCGCAAAAGCCTACATGAAAAAAAATCTTTTTTTTTATTTTTGCCGTGCAATTAAGGGCAGAGCGGTGATTATTCCTGCTCAGCTTGCAGAAATACAGGTCTTATATTTCTTTAATTACCAACTGAACTACTTGCTGTAGTAGTTTCATCTTGCGCCTAAAATAAAGTCTCGTAATCCAGCACAAGCTGCCTTAAACTTAGCATCAAGGAAAATTGCGGTGGCATTTGAAACCGTTTCTCATCCAAAGGTCACAATCTTTTGCTTTAAGCCCTCAACCAATGACATCTATGTATTAAATTTTGAGTGTTTGCCAGAGAGGTCATCAGATGTTATACAAGCAGCTATAGGTCAGTGTCAAAGAAACGAATCCCAATTATGCTTCGATTCAACTTCAGCACCCAAGTGCAATGCGAGACTGCCCTCGAACCCCCTCCTTCACACTCCAACAGTTTCACACAGTTCCCGGCATGACGGTATTCAATGGAGTGTTTGTACAGTGATGTCAGATTGTTTGAGCGTCAAATGTTCTCTCGTTTTGTTCCTGTTTATAAGATATCAAATGTTAGAGCACAAACGGTTCTGTTGCTCGTTATTTATATCTCAGCAGTGCGCAATGCTGTTATGCACAAATAAACGCACACACACGCATTCAATTTGTTTGATTGAGTCTTTTTTTTTTCTTCCTCGCATGCGGTTGCTGTCTTGTCACACAGAGTTGCAATTCTCTGCTTTGTGCTGGTCGGTATCCATGCTTCCTCTGTCTGCATTTGACTGCAGGAATGACCGCCTTCATAATACCCCTCATATTTTCCCACTCATACCCCTGCTGCTGTATGTATGAAAAATGGACTGTCTTTCTGGCTCGCTCTCACTTGCGCACACACACACACACACACACACACACACACACACACACACACACACAAGTCCTCAAAACCTGCCATCCTGTAGTCCAGTGGGGCATGAGCCAGCAGCCCCAGAAAAAAATCTGTTTGGCCTCATGGAGATTAATGTGTAGAAAGAGTGGGATGACATTTATGGGGGTAGCAGAAACAGAAAGAGAGAGGGCACATGGGTACTACAGTCTATCAATTCATAACCTCTTCTCCATGGAACTCTCGGAGGAGTAAGACGAGATGCTTCGCTGTGGTGTCGGAAATAACTTCCCTTTTGTTCCAGTGCAAGTCTGCGGTCAATACTATCGACGAGGAACTTCGAGAGGGAATCAAGCGTTAACGTCAGCGTAATCGAGTTATTCGTCTTTTTAACCGCTTGTATCGCATCCATGTCACACACTTAATTGGCTCAGCATCCGATATTTTCTATAGTCTGCATATCCTTTCTCCTGTTTAATAAAGTGAGGGGCCTCCAATTATAAGCAAGCCTTTTCAGGAAGATAAATAGGAGCAGGCTGTGTGAAAGGCCACTTGTTTGGTGTGTGCAGTCCTGGGGTGATGGGGGTTATCAGTGCAAGCTAAATTACAATAATTATATGCTAATTAAAGGAGTTCATAATGTCCAAGCCCACAGTTCACAGTTGGGCCCCTTTTATAAAGGTGCTCAGAGAGGTGGACTAATGCAGTTATAGATAACTCACAATGCAAAGGAAAATTCCAAATACTCCCAGTCCCATGGTTTGTTTGCCAAAAAACCTGGCCATGGTGAAACTTTGGCACCTGAGGAAATGTAATAACATAAGCAAGCTAGCATCAATACAAACAAAGGGGAATAAACAGGTTTCAGATTTTTTAGTATATTGTGCTTATATACATGACAATTAAAATGTTTGTCCAGCAGGCTTCTAAGAGTAAAAAAAGTCAAATAAAATACTAGTGCTAACATGAAGCCTGCTTGTCCAGGACACTCATGGCAAGAAAATAATTTGTATTTATTATTTTTTTTCCTTTTTTGATATTCTAATCACTTTCTGGTGAAGAGAGACACTTGAACTTGCAACCTTCTCATATGGGATATTTGCACCTTATAAAACCTTTGCAAAATGTGTCAGATTAAAATTGCTTCACAAAGAATTGAAATTAAGAATAAAAAAAAATGTTTCCCAGCTATTCAGGTTCATTTGCCTGTTCTGCCCTTACACACAACTTCCTTGAAGTGATGCCAGTAATCCACACTATTCAGTGAACCTCCTGTCAGTGCAAATCAGTAACCTATACAGAATATTATGCACCTCAATGGCTATCAGTCTTGGACTGGTTTCCTCTGCAGCACTGGAATTCATTAAGGTATAAAAGAACAAGCTGATCCCACATCAGCCGTAGCCCGCTTTAGAAGGTTTCATGCAAACAATCCCAGAGGACATTTCTGGAGTATATTGCTTAGCTTTTGGAAGCAACTGTTGCAGGAAATGTTCTGTTCTTTATTGTTGCCTTGAGTGCCTTGTGCTGCACATATCAGATTGATAGGATTTTTCCTATTCAGAATATTTTTGACAATGTGCCTTGAATATTTTTTTTTAAATCATCCACAAATTATACATATTTTCCCACAGATTCTGTGACACCAAACTAGTAACACTTCACTTCACATTTATGGTGAGGAGCAGAGTAGTTTGAAATCTTTTAAGAGCAAGAAATTATGGGAAATACTAATACATGTCAACTTCCCCAGTCTGTTAAACCAGCATCCCCCTCCCTTTCCTTTTCCTTATTCATGTGGGACGTGTGCAGACCTCATAAACTGCTGCATGCTGTAAATATTCAGAAAGATCTTGATAAATAGGGACTTAAAACTCTCGGGCAGATGGTATGACCAAGAACGGATGGTCACTTTGACTGGGCGAAGACAGAAAGTCGATATTGATTTGGTTCTGGCAGAAAAGGACACCTTGCACAGGGACTGTACTGGAGCATAGATGCGCTCTTGTTTCATTTGACAGTTGGGGGTTGTCAGGTTTTTAGTCCTGTCCAGACCTTGTTCAGGTTGTAAAGGGAGAGAAAGGAGATCCATGGGGGCTGGAGCAGAGACATTTGGACAGGCTGTGCTGCTTAATAAGGCCACAGGGAGGTGGAGACATGAGGCATCGCTCATACACTTGCAGCACGCTGGCAAGAAATAACAAGCACCTTGACATCCACATAGCTGTTAAAGTGATGCATAGCTTTTATTTAAATAAAAATGCTGTTTTATTTACTATTTGCATTTAAAATAATACTATAATAATATAGTACTATAATACTAGACAAAATACCTATGCATATTTTGCACACACACACAGATACTTTCTTTATATTAGGAATCGGCATTGACCCAATCTTCCTCTGCTGGACTTTGCACATGCCATTCTATGATGGCACACTCCATGGCACATTGCACACTCCACACTTTATACATGCACACATTACTTTTTTTTTTATTACATATAGGGTTTTTTTTGTTTTTCTTATTTTCTTAAATCATATGACAGTCTGCTTGGAGGAATCACAGTGTGGGAATTTCATTGTATGATATAACAGACTAAAGATATGACAATAAAGTCATGAATCATGATTCAAGATTACAAGATTTTTATTTGTCACAAACAGTTATATGCAGAATACAACTTGCATTGAAATTATTTTAGTTATTTATAGTTATTATTAGTTATTAATTATTGTTATAGTATCTTTTTTGAGAAACGCAAAAACAAAAAAAATCGAATTCAGAAGCTGCAAGTACACTTTTATAATGCATTTCTTATCACAGTCTGTTCAGTGCCGCCGTGTCAGCACCCTCATCTATAAACAGCTGACACTGCTGTACTGAACAGACTGCAATAATGCAATCAATTAAAAAAATGTGTGGGGAAAAATAATTAATTTTTTCAGTTTTCCAGAATTTCCCATTTTCTAGTTGGACAAAAAAAAATACAATTCGGGACATGGAGCTGTTTTACAAAGCTGCTATTTGCTTTCTCCAGGCTTTTGCTATTGTCTCAGTATTTAGTTGATCTTTAATTTTGTTTTCCTTGGTGTGCATAAGTCTTGGTCATTAAACAAATGGTCTTCCCTACATTTTTTAAAAATAGATTCATATGTTTAAGGCAATTTAAAATTCAATATGACCAAAAAGCATGCTTTGATTGAATGTGAGACATGGGTTATTTAGAAGATAACAGCTGTAGGAAATGTATAGGATGAGACATCCTATACATTTGAATGAGATGTTTCTCTCTTTCAGTATGCAAATAGTATTTATAAATGTGATTAACATTCAAATTACTGATTTTGTCCTGTGTACCTAAAGTACCATAGGCAGCAAAAAATTCATACTCCATAGTTGTTTCCACAAGCTATTTCTCATAATATAAGCACACAACAGATGTCTTCCTCAGCATTGGTGTGTAGGAATTAGACGGGCGCTATGCTAATGAAATGCCATTATCTGAGCGAGCGTGTGAGGCAGGAGAACTGTGGCTTTCTGAGTGCTTCACTTTAGCGCTTGTCAGATGCACTCATGCTGTCACTTTCCATCCAATTTCACACA
>JBCEWE010000461.1:2015000-2017500 GCA_039877035.1 Silurus lanzhouensis | reverse complement strand
CTGATGAAGCCATTGGTAAGGACCAAGCACATGTGATGACTGGCCCTGACCTGCCACCCACATGACCCCTGACCTTGTTTCCCAAGTTTCAGGCTCCATTTTTAGATGCTGTTTGTAGACGTTCCCAAGGAAGTCTACTGTAGAAGTATGTGTCCTTTGCAGGGCTTTGAAGCTTTTAACATACAATGATGAACGATGACATATCAAAAGTGACTTTTTGGAAAATAATGATAACATCCAAGTTAAAAAGAAAAAACAGGAAAGTTTTAAATATTGTTAGTGAATGTACAACAGGGAGATTTTTATATAATATTAAACATTCATGGGTAAAACTTTATACGGTTGCTGGATTTATTCTGAAATTAAAAATATACTATCTTTGTAATTTGGAAGTTGCAGATAAAATCTGGGTATATCCTGGCTGCTTGTACTAATGGAGAAACATCTGTTCTTTATTTGCTATTATCAAAAACCATATCCCTCGAAAGTGCACAAGACACTTCAGGATGTCACAACCATTTTAACTTTTCAAATTTAGAATTTTCATAATTTAAGTTCATGTAATATTAAGTTTTTCTGCAAATACTGCTCATGTATGCTTTGCATTCACAAAAGATTTTCTCGATGTAGTTCAGGTTCTGTAATATTTTCAAGATAAATTAATTAACAACTGTTGTGAAAATTCAGAAATGATGTCTTTGCATCGGATAATCTCTAAAATATAGTTGATTTTTAAAAATTATTATTTTACAGAAGGAAGCAAATTTACTGCAATTAAACAGGGTTTGAAACAGGATTTCAAGTTCAAGATTAGACAAAAATGTTTTAATAATCATTCACAATCTCATATTTAAAACTACTGTCTTAAAGAAAATTACTATAGTCATTGTTGCTAATGAGTTTCTATTTTATTTTGTTGTGTTTTGTGCTTGTGGTTGGTGTAACTAACACTCGTAGTCTGGAAAGTTTAAGATTCTCCTTTTGTCACATGCTTTTTCCATACCTTCAGCCTTTGTCTTTAAATTACCATTGCCTCATTGGAACAAAGCAACTCTTAATCTCCATCACCTAGATCTTTTCCCTCCCATTCTTTGCTGCCTCGCTCATTACCATTCATTAATACCTGTCATAATTCTGACAGTCCTGTTGCATTTTTCCTTTTTGAAAAGCTATAATTCCTCTTGTCTCTTGCTTGCTCGCCCTCTCCCAGCAAACATACAGTCAGAGGCAGGGGCATGTGTTCTTGATAGCATCTTCAAGTGCATGAATTACAGTCATTGCTCCACATGTGACATGTAATTATTCTTCAGGCGCATTGGCACATGTGGCAGATGCTGTGGCATGATGCCAGAGTTTGATTTGAAGCAGGAGCATGACACACACACCACACATACCGGCCCTTCCTGCACATGATGAACTGTTGACAATAGGGCTTATTTCCTGACCGCCAGTCGACACAGTGGACACGACTTCACAACCACATGCACGGCTTCTTGACAGCCTCGTTTAACTTTTATTGTGCTGGTTTATACGCCAGGGTTAAAGGCTTTCAGTATGTCAGGCACTGGATGGCAATTATACGAGTGTAAAATGAGGAGGCTACAAAGATCAGGGACAGTACTATTTATAGCTAATAGGACAGTCCAACACCCTGAGGGCTGACAGAAGGAGGCCTTACACCTTCCACACATACACACACACACACACACACACACACACACACACACACACACACACACACACACACACGCACACACACGCACACACATATACACACACAGTCATTGCGTTGTCACCTCTGACTCAGTGGTGAAGCCAGAAAGTAATTTAAGAGGGTGATAAAGATATATGATATATAAAATCACTGCATAATCTATAAAGTTTTGGTTGGATGCCAAACAAAACAATTTGTTCAGTATTTATTTTAAAACATTTTTAGCTTGCCTTATATCATACTATATGGACAAAAGTTTTAACCTGTTTTTTCCTGCCATGTGTGGTTCCTATTCAATATTCTGCAGTGTCAACATCCCTATTTTCAATATAAGCAATTGTATATTGTCCATGTTAACTCTTTTGTATTTTGTACAAAGGTTCAGATTCCTCATTACTAGTTTCTTCTATTGAAACATAGAAGTTTCAGACAACACTATAATTAATTTGTCCTAAAATGAATCTGTCATCTGTTGGCATATCACTACACACCCCAGAATTTCACATAGCCTACAAATATGACTGCAAATTATCTTACAATGTCCAAACTGTCTAAAGTTCACACTCCAAATTACTGATTACACACCTGGACACACTTACACCTTGCATATATTGCAATGTGTAAGGACTTGATATCAAGTCCCTGATTTCTGTTTGCCTCACTTTTGAAAATATAGTTCTGGTTTTCTCATTTGTGTTATTTTGTTTTGACGTTATTTGTCCATTGCCTGACCCTCAAGTTTCTCTGATTGCATCTCTGTCGTGTTTGCTACAATAACTAAGACCA